>JAPZEB010047483.1:0-10943 GCA_029783705.1 Chaetodon striatus
TCTGTGACACCAAGAATTAAAAAGGGGGTCCAACCCTGTACCAGCAAGGTGTACCTAATAAAGTGGCCAGTGAGTGTGTATTTCCAAAGATTTAACTCTTAACTATTAAACATGGCAACAGACCAACCTCCCAGTGACAGAATATTTTCTTGGATATCATACATGATGGATGTCAGAGGTCAGATGTGACGGAGCAAACAAAAAGTTCTATATTGATTAATTTCACCAGGGTGTCTGCAGATATCACCAAGACTAATTTCAGACCACCTTGGAAAGGACTCTTTCCAAGTAAACATACTGATGTCAGTTCAAAATGAACACTAATGCTGGGTACACACTACAGAAATCGGCCTGATTACAGCCAGACGCAGCGTCATACGGTGTCGGCGTGCGCGATTATCCATCGTTACATTTTGTGAAGCGTGTCATAGCAGACGACAACCGACGCCGCACCAACTCTCACAACAGTTGGGAGAGTTTAAGTTTAATGTGTTTAATGTAAAAAGAAAACAAAATGTCACTGCTGTCATAAATGGTATTTATTATTGACATATCCAGAGAAATAACTCGGGAAAAAAAATATTTATCTTCCAGTGACAGTGAACGGTCAGTGGGTCAGTCAGGCTGGAGAAATGTTCATGGTCATGTGACCGAAAATATTTAAGGCGCATCCAATCTGGACTTTTTAAGGAGCTGCAGACGCCCTGTTTACAGCAGCTGCTGTGAGGATCTATTTTTATTTTGCTCAGTGTTCTCTTAATGCTGATGAAAATATTCCTTCTTAAACCATAAGTCTTCTTTAGATTGGATGGATCACCTGATAGAAAGATTATTTCATGAATTTATAATAAAATAGAAATTATACTTGAGCAGCACTCACAATTGTCTGGAAACCAGGAAGTGAGGCAGGAGTCTCTGATGTAGTTAACCCCTTTTATACCTGATGAAATTATGTTCTTATAAAATCGGACTTAGTAACACATCGGGGACACATCTTTAGAGGGCCAACAATTTCATTGAAAAATATATTTTAAAACAAAGTCAGTTATAGCAGGACATTTTTAAACCGATGCTCTCAGTACGGACTGATAGTTGTAGATTCTGAACGTTTTTAAAACATTTTTTAAGATTGTCTGAAGTTGTGAATTCTCGTCTGGGTCGAGGCTTTTTCTGACAGAGGCAAGTTCAGAAGTTAAAAAAATGAAAGCAGATCAAAATATTTTATAAATCATGTTTATTTCATTCATATAAATCCTTTATAAACAATGTTTCACCCCAGAAACTAAACGAGTGTTGGTGACTTAACGTTAAGGTTTTTTTTGCAGGACATGATTTGTCCAAAACTCTCATGAATGGATGATTCCAAGGCCAAAACACACCGGCGCTAAACGCTGCGCATCAAAAAATACGCCCCTATTATTGTCAGTGTGCAACTCCACATCAACGGCAGCTAGACGCATGTCAGGGCTCCTGGGCACGCCGCCCCACGGCACTTCACGCCACTGTCCTATTTGCAGCCTCGCCCCCCCCTCACTCTCTGTGTGTCCAGACCAGCTCCTGTAGCAGCTCTGAGAGAGAACTCAGCTGGACGAGGAGAGACTCGTTGTTGATGTCGAGAAATATCCCGAGCTAACGACCCACAGTCCCGTCACTATAAAGACAGTGTCCAAGAAGATACTTCCTGTCACGTCATAGCTCGGGTGACCGGCTCTTCGGGTGAGACATGAGCTTTAATTAGTGGCTGTCCACACATGAGCTGAAGCTAACACAGAGGTGGAGGAAGCACAGATCAGTCAGGAACAGGAACTCTGTGAGGTCGTCTGTTGACGAGCTGCAGCGCGACGCGTCCCGTGTGTATCAGGAGCAGCACTTGAAGCGCTTCACATGACACGCTGCGCTGCAGTGGTGCCGGTGTGTTTTCAGCTTGACAGTTTTTACCGACTGTTGTCCAGGAAGAATATTTGAACATCCTTCAGTTTCTGGTTTCATTTAGGTTGAAATTTTGTTTATTTAATGACTGAATGAAAAAGTAAATCGCTACATTAGATGATGATGAAATTAATCAGTCAAGATGTCAGCCTCATCATTTACACACACACACACACAGAGCTCAGCTGTGGGGTCAGAGGTCAGAGGTCAGCCAACACTGAAGCACCTTCAGTGTCTGGCTCACGGGCACTTGGGCAGCTTTGACCTGATTCACTGAAACAGTCTGTACCAGAGAGGAGTGTAGAGTCAGAGTGTTTGACCTTTGACCTCCGCCACGTCGCTCTGCAGCTGCTCCCCCGCCGCTCGCAGCTCCTCCCTCTGTCGCAGCAGCCGACCTCGAGCCTCCTGCAGCTGCTCGTTCAGATCCAGGTACTGACGACACTGCTGGAACCGCAAGTCCACGTCACTGTCTGACGACCGGAACGAGTCTGAGAAGGGAACAGGAGAACCAGTCAGTGAACTACAGGAGAACCAGAACCAGGAGAACCAGTCAGTGAAGTACAGGAGAACCAGTCAGTGAACTACAGGAGAACCAGTCAGTGACCTACAGGAGAACCAGAACCAGGAGAACCAGTCAGTGAACTACAGGAGAACCAGAACCAGGAGAACCAGTCAGTGAACTACAGGAGAACCAGTCAGTGACCTACAGGAGAACCAGTCAGTGAACTACAGGAGAACCAGTCAGTGAACTACAGGAGAACCAGAACCAGGAGAACCAGTCAGTGACCGACAGTGGAGCTGGTCTGTCGCTCTGGGTGTACAGGGACTCTGCAGGTCTGTGAGGACTCACCTTGTCCAGTCTTCTCCAGGATGCTGAACACCGGGTCGCTGGGAGCAGCTCTGCTGATGTCCTCCAGGATCTGCTCCACAGTGGGGGGTTCAGGGCGGCTCGGAAGAACCACCCGCTTCTTATTCTTCGAGCCAATATTCATTGTGCTGCAGACCCGGCTCCACCTCCTGCATCCGGACACAAACACCATTGAGTTCAGTAACAGACTTTTCACTGAGGGGTCAAAGATAAATTTAACAATTTAACCGACACAACAAACTTCAAACTGAAAAAAAACTGCGGCTGTAAATGTGTGATGTATTCTCTGTGTACTGCTGACTCAGCCTACAGCCCTGCGCATGAAGGTGTCCCCAAACATCTGTTGATTTATCTATTAAATTAAGATTTAATTATGTGTTGGTGAGCGTATACAGTTAGCCAGACGTTACCTACAGTCGATTCCGAATTGTTATGTGTTACTCTTCAATTCGGCACAAAGCAAATCACTTAACAAGTATCTATTTCAATATAGATTCACCTTAAATAGCTTTAGCTTGGTGTTTTAGCGTTAGCTGTTTCTCTCAGTTCACCGTTCGTCCAGCGCAGCACGCCGCGGACACCGATGCTAACCAGCTAGCTAAATCGGTCTGGAAGTGGAAATCTGTTGCACTCCGGTAAAATTTTACTAAGCCGAATTGAACAAAAGTCTTCAAGATTCGTTAGAAAGCTTTGGTAAGGATGAGATAAAGTGTTATCTTTCCCCGTGAGCAGGTACTGGTTAACTTTCGACACTGCTAAACGGAATTCGGCACGTTAGTGGAACAAACCGAAGGGATCACAGTCCGTCGGTGCTCCGCAGTGTTCGGTGCTGCTGAGTGACAGCCGGGAGTCTCAGCGCTGATTCACGCGGTCTGCTGCAAACTGACACCGGGAAATTCCTCTGAAAATCTCTGAAGATAGAAAAACTGTTCGGCAGACACAAACTAAAGCTGCTGGAGTGGGATGAGCAGCTCTGCATGTGACGTCATCGCGTTACCTGCCACGTCAGTACGTCGACAGCTCAGCAGGTTCTCTGTCGCCCCCTGCTGGTTTGGCTCCGCTGATGACTCCCACACAAACTGATTGAAGCTCCATATTTAAACTACAAACATCATGTTATACTGGACATCCATCATAAAGTATTCATAAATATGTCAGTAGATGTGTCCCACATAAGAGTCACTTATAGGTGGCCTGCATGTTCCTCATGTATATGAAAATGTATCAAACCCGGTCATTGAGCCACTGTAAATAACACTGAAATAACATCTTTTAATATTTGAAAAAAACTGTATTAGATCAAAATATATATCCATATATAGTCTATATTGTTTCACATATATGACCACAAATAAAAATTTTAAATTGTATACACCAGTATATGACACATTCAACAAAAACACAGGATTAAAGCTCCAGTCTGCAGGATGTAGGGGGACATGCAGGCAGACACGGGACAGCAGAAGTGTATGGTCAGCTGAAAATAAGAGTCACTGTGTTTTCGTCACCTCAGAATGAGCCGTTTATAGCTACAGCAGGTCAGGACATCAACATGTTGCACCGCCATGTTTCTGCAATAGCCCAGAATGGACAAACCAAAAACTGGCTCTAATTATGGACATTTGTGTTTCTGTGTCGCCACCATAAAAGAAAACCCTGACTTATAACATGAAACTGGTGTTTTTACTGGTTTAAATCAGCCGGTCTGTTTGTTCTGGAGACGAAGAGCCCTCTGGATGATTCAGCTCCTGAACAATCAACACTGAAGGAATTCTGACCAGGAGAAGTTTCAGCTGGTTGGACTCTGCAGGCTCAGCACCAAATCCCCCTAAATCTGACACACTGTTCCTTTGAAGGGCGTGATGACATCACTGTTCACGCCACACAACAAAATCACTGAATGGATGAAAACGTTTCTCAGGAGGCCTGTTTGTGAAAGTCTCCTGTGGTATCCCATCAGCCTCAGCTGCACTCTGTATTTACCTCACTGCTGTTTGTCAGCTGGGGGCAGCACGTCACGTGACAGAGCACTCGTCCATTTAGTTTCATTCTGATGAGCACTTTTTTTATTTCTTATCAAGATGTAATTGTCGCATCAATTTATTTATGTTTATAAACAAAACAAAAAAATCACAGAAATAAAAGCAACACGTGTGATGAAGACAAAATGAGGACACACGGTGTCACCGCTGCGAAGCACCCGAAGCTGATCCAGAAGAAACTGCTGCACCTGCACATGTTGAAGTGCCCCGCCCCCACCTGTGGGCAGCTGGAGTTTATACAGGTGTTAAATATGAAACTCACCAAGAAAGTGCAGCTGGAACACTCACTGCCTGCAGCAAACCTCTGCAGCTGTCACTTTCTTTGCCTGTAGGCGGCGACGTCTTTGTTGTCCCAGGTGGTGCAGGCTGGCAGGTGGAGAGCAGCTCCCAGAGTGATGGAGCAGCCCTCTGCAGCCTGATTCACACGAGCGGCTGAGTTATTATGAACCAGTTTCAGGTGCTTCGCTTCTAAAAGACAAAAACATCCTACTGACCCCCCCCCCACAAAAAACCCCCCACATTTTTCATGTGGAATTTTTACTTGTAGCTTACTAGTTTTAAAATGTACAATAAGTAGAGGATAGAAATATTTCTTTTACAAGAGGTTTAGTAGCTTGAAAATTATTCTAAATTAATATTTTCCAATTACAATGCTCTAAACAGAAATAACTTTATGTTGGTCTTGCGCTCCACTGTCTGCTTCATACACCAGAAACTTAGAATCACATTTTTTATTTCAGTAATGAAGATACATTACCAACTTTTGACAGTGTCGAACCTTCATTACAGTTAATAGTCTGACAGTCTAAAGATCAAAGCACATCAGCCTGAGCCGCTGCGCGCTTCTTAAAACAAAAATAAAGAAATAAGAATCACTGGGTATCACATTTAAATGTATATTCACATTATCAACACAAAATGTGTTCATTTGTTTTGAAACTGAAATAAATTGTAAACTTGCTGTTGGATTTTTACGTATATGATGGTCTCAACATATCACACAACAGAGAATAAATAATCTGACTTTGGTGCTTGGACTCATGAAAAATGCATTACATAAAGTCAGAGGAAAATGTATTTTACAGATGGTGCTGAAGGTGCAGTGAGATCAAAGTGAAGCATCAAAGCAAGAGGCAGCACACAGGAATGTGTAGTTCATAGCCTTTAATTATAACTCTGGAAAATACACAATTATCAGTAAGAGGCACTTGAGTTGCCACATATCTTGCTATAAACAGTGCTATGACAGTGACCATAACAAGCTGTGCTAATGGAGTCTCTGATTGACATTACGTCTATGTTCTTAAAATGAACCGAGCAGTCATTGTACAACATGAGAGTTTGAAGCTACAACATAAAGCTCTGGTTTCTTCTTCAGCACCATCAAAGCAAAACACAAACTGTTCCAGGAGGTGACCACGCGGTGACGTCAGAGTCATAATGAGGACACTGTCCTCTGTGTGTAAAATCAGTGGCTCTGTAGGGGGATATTTGCAATGTGGGGAAAGTTGAATGTTTGTCTTTTCATCTCTCATAACAACTTTTTTTCTCAATTAAAACCTCAATAAACCATTTTTTAATCACGAAACATCCATAATAATGATAATAATAATAATAATAATGATAACAATAACTTTTAAATACAGAAACCTTTAAAAAAAGAGTTAACAATGTGCTTTAAAAGAAAACAATCCAAGTGCCATTGGCATTGTTCATGGCTTTAAACCATGGATGTGTTGCATTTGCACATTAATATGTAGTGGATATGCTGAAACTTTGCTTCAACAACACTGTGGTTCAGGAGTGGTCAGGTTTAGGCACAAAAACCAGTTTGTTATGTTTTGAAAAAGATTGTGTTTTCACCCAGTTTTGGGAGCACAATCTCGATCTCGATGTGCTGGTAAAAAACACTATCCCTAGTGAAAAAACAGTGATGGTTCAGTAAAAATACACCTAAGTGTGGTGCCTAAAAAGCTGCAGGAAAAACAGCAACATATTATTAAAAACCACCCACCTTTAAGGGCTTAAAAGCTGCTGGAAAAAGAGCCACTCGCTAAAAAGCACCCACGTTTGGTGTCTAAAAAGCTGGTGGAAACAGCAATGACTCGCAAAAAAACAACCGGTTTTGTTGTTTGTTGATGGCCGTCTCACAAAGGTGCAACACTATTCACCTTACTTTTACCTCCCAGTGACAAAGTCAGCTCATATGCTATGTCACTTTGGAAAAGGTGATATGTATGAAATACACAAATCTAACACATCAGTGGTTTGCAGAGACGTACAATACCAAGGCCATTTTCTTCTGGCGACTGAGCTGCAGACAAACCAAAAGCAGAATACTGGGAAGACAATATAACAACAGAGAGCCAGACAAAAGCAAGACAAAATGAATCAGAAATAAATAAATACAAATAATTTGAATTACTGCTTCGCATGCCTCTGTGAACCAGTCATATTGCAGTTACAGTTTACATCTATCTCTGAAAACATGGATGCTGCACACTCATTGTCCCTCCAGCAGCACAGGGGATTTATACAGTTTGCACAGTTTCAACACTAGTCACAAATTCAGCATCTGACCAAACGTCTCCCCTTCTGTTCCTGAGATATGACGTTGATTGATGGCCAGAAAAGTGTTTTTGCAGAAATTATGATGTCACAGTGAAGTTGACCTTTGACCTTTTAGATATAAAGGGTCATCCCTTCATTGTATCTGATTAGAGATACAATGAAGTGTAAAATTTGTGTAAAACTTTATCATAATTAGAATATGAGTTCTTGAGTTATGGCCAAAAACATGTTTTATGAGGTCACTGTGACCTTTGACCACTTCTAATCAGTTTATTCTTGAGTCTAGACGCTTGTGCTAAACTTGAGATAACCTGTTCACTAGAGTGACAGAGGTCACAGTGACCTTGACCCTTGACCCCCAAATCTAATCAGTTCATCA
Organism: Chaetodon striatus; assembly: GCA_029783705.1. Lineage (NCBI taxonomy): Eukaryota > Metazoa > Chordata > Actinopteri > Chaetodontiformes > Chaetodontidae > Chaetodon > Chaetodon striatus. Next base: position 7,790 of record JAPZEB010047483.1, read on the forward strand.
CTGAGTTTAAGTTAACCTTTGTGCCTAATTTGAAAAAATTCCCTCAAGGTGTTCTTGAGATATTGTGCTCACAAGAACGAGCCGGACGAGATCACATTGACCTTGACCTTTAACATATGACCACCAAAATGTAATGAGTACATTCTTGAGACCAAGTGAACATTTGTGCCAAAATTGAAGAAATTCCCGCGTGGCGTTCTTGAGACATCTCGTTCACAAGAATGGGATGTACGTACAGTACAGATGGACAGACAACTCCATAATACCTCCACCCACAGCTACAGCAGGTGCACAGGCACATAAATAAAAGCAATTAAACATCACAATAAACAGATGACATCACATAAAAATGGACCAAAAATAAAAATAGGTTTTAAGAAGTGATTTCAAAGAAGTCACTAATTCTGCAAGCCCCATCTACATCAAGTAGGTGTTGTGTTGTGTTTTGTTGATGACCTTAAGATCTGAAGAGGACCTACTATGCTCATCTCAGGCTCATAGTTATTCTAGTAGAAACAAAAATTAATGTTTACATGCTTGAATGGTCAAAAAACATTTTATTTTCCCCATACTGTTGGAACACCTGCATTCACCCTCTGTCTGAAACACCCCGTTTTAGCGCCTGTTTGTTCAAGTCCCCCTCACAAAAAGCTCAGTCTGCTCTGATTGGTCAGCGTTTCTGTGTCGTCACTGCGGTCAGGGAATGACTGTAATGGAGAATAGTGTCACTTTATACTGTGAAAAATCACAAATGAAAACTTCCAAACACAAGCAGACATGATCCAGCAGGAATATGATCTGAAATAAGGAGAAATTATCAACATCAGCAACCAAGATAATGATTCCCTGATGTTAGCATGTAGCTACATGTAGCAGTGTATGTAATGTAAACACTTGCAGTAATGTGCCTGGAGCAGATGAAGTAAAGAAACCATGTGGATGAATGTTGGAAACAAGAGTATTCAGAACAGTTTGAATCCTGAGGTTGTTGCTCACAGGGTTTTTTTTTTTTACATATTGTTTGGAAGCTTTGGCCACGTTTAGTATGAACATCTGACACTGTAACATTATCCTTCATTTTCCATTTCCGTAACTGCTTATCATGTTGGGGTCGCGGGGGAGCTGGAGCCTATCCCAGCTGATATTGAGCCAGAGGCAGGGTATACAGGTCGCCAGACTTGCAGGGCTAATATAGAGACAGACAACCATTCACACTCACATTCACACCTACGGCCAGTTTAGAGTCACCAATTAACCTGCATGTCTTTGGACTGTGGATAGAAACTGGAGTACCTGGAGAAAACTCACGCTGACATGGGGGAGAACATGCGGACTCCACACAGACATACATTATATTTATGACAAAAAAAAAATAAAGGAAAAGAATATAGGTCCCCATCAAGTCTCAACTTTGGAACAGACAAAAAGGCCCCATCTGAGGACTGAAGGTTTCAAACTGGCTCATATGGGGTTAACAATTCTGCTATACAGCTTGGAGCCGGACCCAGACGAGCTCTCAAAGTGATCAATGGAGATGTCAAAGGGAGCCAACAGAGAGATGCCAGGACTGAGGTGATCTGGTGTTGTCTCTGAAAACCAGCAAGAAGCCTACAATAGCTGCTGCATACTGATCTCTTTGAAGGAGACAGAGTGTCACTCAACTCTCTTTACTGACCTCTATTTCACACAGTAAAAGTTTGGAGCCAGCACATTAAACAAGAAGAAACCAGAACAGGCACAAATGCAGACCACAGCACAGTTTAGGCACAGAACGTCCACGAAATTGTTGTTGTCTCAGGTTTAACAGAAACATGTCTGAGTCCATAATGTCAAACGGTTAATCATCTAATCATCATTCAGAGAGCGTTTTGAGGTCATTTCTCGAAGGATCTAATTTAAAAACCAAGTGATTGATTCTGCATGTTGTTTTCAGTTCTTCAGACACATAAAATGCATGACCAACAAGTCCTAACAACCTCTGGACTTCAGGGACATTTCAAGGGAAATTAGCTCTAATAAATGCACTATAACTCAGGTCAGGTCTCATCCACCCAGAGCCAATTAAAACCATGAAAGGATCTGTTTGTAAACAGTCAGCAAACATCCTTCTGTAAGGACATTCTTCGTCTGATTTATCACCACAAAAATATTTGTGTGTTCATACACAGTCAAAAAGTCGAATGTTCCGCCAGTCTATGAAGGACCCTCGACATTGATAGATGTCACAGTAGCCATGAAACAACGCTGGAAAAGGCGGTCAGGATCTGGGGGCTGGTTGTCGCAGTCCAGCTTGCCCCTCACAAAGTGTTTCCTGAGGCCTTGAGGACCAGCGGGGGCGCTGCTGTGACTCGGTCCTGCCCCCTGTGGACTCGATGTAGAGCCTGGAAGACACAAAAATCACTTAGTAACACTTGTATTATTATTATAACTTAAGGCATTTGGTTCGATTAGTTATGTTACATCAGCTCAACTTAACAGACCAATAACACTGAAAAAGATTTAAGTTGTCCAGCTTCAACAGCTAACACAGGGGACTGAGAGAGATGTCATTCAAGCTTTAAATGTTTACACAGTCCTGAGGAGACATTTAATTTGACAACTTGAGTGACGTTACGTCTGTGGGTGTACAAGGGGGAGCAGAGCTTTTAAAAGTTAAGTGTGTAGGATTTAGGGGGATATTTAGGCAGAAAATAAGAATCATTTTGTTTGCCTTAAAATGAGCTGTTTATATCTACATAAGGAGGGGATCCTCATCCAGGGAGATTGCCATGTTGCATCCCTGTGTTTCTACAGTAGCCCAAAATGGACAAACAGAACACTGGCTCTAGATAGGACCATTCAGCATAGCAGCTTCTTTACAATGATCAGTGTCAGAAAAACACAGTTTTTTTTTTTAACGTCAAACTTTACTTAGTGTTTTTTTAGCAGTTTTAATCACCTGGCTCGATTGTTTTAGAGACTGTGGTTAATTCGGCTCCTGGTAAAAACCTACTGAGAAATGAACACTGAAGGAATTCTAATCAGAAGAAGTTTCAGCTGGTTGCACCCTGCAATCCTCGGGGCTAGATGCCACTAAATAACCCTAAATCTTACACACTTTAACCTTTAAAGGTGATTTATAGGCCAAATACTCCATATTTATTTACTCCAGATT
>JAPZEB010047717.1:0-10938 GCA_029783705.1 Chaetodon striatus
CAACTGTAAACTTGTTGTCGTGACCACCACAGAAGCCCCGCCTCTCAAATCATCCCATTGGACAATGGGGAAAAAAGCTGAAATGACATGGGGTGTTCTTCTGCTCTGAGCTGAAGTTTTTTTTAATTCGAGGAGTTCAGAGCGCTCCAGCAAAAACACCAGGTGCCTAGAGCACAGAAACACGAGGCGTGTAGCAAACACAGCGAGCTAAAAGTTTCATTCTCATTAAAAACTGTTACAAAAATGCGCCTTCAGCTGCTGAAACACTTCCTGCGTGATCAGGGCCTAAATCTGCACACATTTTGATGCTACGCCTCTTTTACCAAAGACTGCTGATTTCTTCGGTTCTTATTTAACCGTTGCTCAGAGGGATCTTTGTTTCTTTCAGTTGTGCAGTCTGGTTGAATCAATGCACAGCGATTTGTTCTCCATGAACAAAACAAACCCTTCACACTCAATAACATCCATCTGCAAAGAGGACTTTTTACAACCTAGAACTATGAAACACCTTTCAGACATATAAAAGAGTCCTCACACACATGGGACTGGACCCAGTGACGCTTTGAAGCAGCAGATTACAAACTTTTAACAGCAGTGTATGTACGTATGTTTGCTTAAGACAAAAATATCTTTTGGCTTTAGTCACATACTGTTGTCTACTTCTGTGTGTGGCTCGCCGAGGCTCATGGGAACTCTGTAGCCACTGGGATCTTCTGATTGGAGCAGCTCCACTAGCTCGTCTCTGGAGAGTTCTGGTGGCAGTGGGACGGAGTTGGACTGGCAGATGTTGACGAAGACCTTCTGCTTGTCTGGCTCTGAGAGAGTCTTCACACACATGCCTGAGACGGAGGAGAGGAAACAGGGTGAGACAGGACAAATTAAAAAAAAGACAAAAACACATGCAATGAATCATATCAACGAACAAGCTGTGGTACAGTCTTTTTAGATGTTAGGATTTAATACGACTTGTATCTGGAGCTACTCACCAGGTTGTGGTCGTATTACTTTGGAGTCTGGATTTTCAGTCTGCATCTGTCCCATTGTCTAAACAGATAACCAGCAGTCTATTAAGTTCACAGGAAGTTTTACACACATTAAACTACATCGGAAGAAACGTGCTTGAGTGTCACACAGTTTATATAAAGCAGGAGGCACTGAAAAAGTGAAAAAGAGATGCACTAAGTTCCTTCGCTGAGTTTATAACTGGCCTCACCAAAAAAGATCCATTCAGCTCTTAAAAAGTCAAATAAATAGCTACTTGAACTTTACATGTGAAAAAAAAACACAGTTGCTGCTGTTGCAGCACTTCTCAGTCCCTCTGTGCTTATATAAGGGTTGTCAGGAATCCTTCTCGCAGCTTGCTGTCAGGCCAACTGGATTCCAGAGAGTCATAGGGCAGAGTTTTCTGCTCAGCCTGTAATTAATTCATCTTACTGAAGCTAAAAGAGAAGCCTGTTTCAGAGAGCCAGACAGATGGTTTTTATCCTGTGCAATTACAAATAAAATAAATGTGTTGTGGGTTTTTTTCCTGAGAAGAAATAGTTTGACGTTTTGGGAAAATGATTATTCGTTTCTTGCAGAGAGTTCAATAAAAAGCAAATCAACATATTTCTCTTCATTACTAAATGATTTTTATTGCTTTGACTGTGTGCAGAACAACTGTGTGGCATCTTTTTGCAGTCACTCTCACTACAGGAGGTACCCAGGAAAATTCCAAAATTGTTCCAGTTGCTCAGGTTACTACACCAAAGGTACTTAATGAAGCTCTTACCTCCTTGATAAAGAAAAGCTTTGGAAAATTAATTAAAAGTGAGGTTCTCCGTCAGACAGAGGACAAATTGGACCCTCTGGATTTGCTTACAGAGTGGGCCGAGGTGTAGAGGACGCCACTCTATACTTACTACAGCTCCTGTTTAATCATATGGAGACCTCCAAGGCTCATGCCAGACTTTTATTTATTGTTTTTTCCTCTGCATCCAACACTATCCAGCCACATTTACTCGCAGAGAAACTCATTTCTTTTTTTATTTGGACCTTAACAAAGTTGGCTGGACAGTGGACTTCTTAACTGACAGTGCACAGTGTGTGAGGGTGAACAGTGTTTACTCTAAACAGCTGTGCTCTTCAACTGGTTCTCCTCAGGGTTGCTGCGTGTCCCCTCTTCTCTACAACATGTACACTAATGAATGTCAGAGCAATTATGACAACAGATACATTTTGAAATTTGCTGAAGACTCTGTCGTCGTTAGCCTGCTACAGGGGCATGAACAAGGTCATGGACCTGTGGTTGGTGACTTTGTGTATGGGTGCGATTGGTCATTTCTCCACCCTAATCAGAATCAGAAATACTTTATTGATCCCCAGGGGGACATTGTTGTGTTACAGGCGCTCCTTACAAGTGCAGAAAGAAAGAAGATATAGTGCAAACAAGTGTAGAAGAACATATAGTGCAAAAAGAAGTAAAAATATAAGAAAATATAAGAAGATACTTTACAAAATATATATGTAGTGACCTAACAACATAATTTACAAATATGTACAGGAAGCTTAGATACAGACAGTTACTGCACGGATTACAGAGGAATAAATATGTAATAATTTATTTTGAGTTGGTGACAGTGGTGAAACAGTCCAAGGGCAGCTCAGAGGGAGGAGTTGTACAGTTTGATGGCCACAAGCAGGAATGATTTCCTTTGGCGCTCAGTGGTGCATTTTGGTGGTCTGACCCCCCCCACTGAAAGCACTCTTGTGTCCGACCAGCACATGGTGGAGTGGCTGTGAGACACTGTCCAGGTCAACGCCCGGGGCGGAAACTGTGGAGCATGCTCAGAGTACGAACTGTGTTGTTTTGCTGCTACAGCGTCACTTGGTCTGGTTTGACCTGTAGGTTATAGCTGATAACGTTTCGAAGGATACAGCTGCGTAACAAACATTCCTGAGTCACTAAATTCACAACTATTCTCAACTGTTGCTTCTGATACACGATGTTAACATTTACCTTCCTGTAACTGTCACAGTGATCTCTGTAAAGCAAAAGTTACAGTCTCACTTTAAAGGTCAGGTGTGATGGATTTACAGATATCTAACAGTCAGTCAACTAACTGTAACTGCGGCTGAGGCAAAAACACAACTAGCCCACTCTAGAGCCAGTGTTTGATTTGTTCATTCTGGGCTTCTGTAGAGCAACATGGCGGACTCCGGGAAGGAGGACCTCCTCCGTATGTAGATGTGAACGTCTCATTCGAAGGTGACAAAAACGTAACAATTCTTATTTTCAGTTGATTACAAACTAACGAAGCAATAGAGCAATATTACCTGTAGCAGCAGCTGTTGGTACAGCTCCTCCTGCTGCTGTAACTCCAGCTCCGAGTTGAGGAGTGAGGAGTCTGTCGTCATGGCTACAGACAAAGAAAAAAAAAAAAAGTCAGGGAATACAATTTTAAAATACAAAATTTAGCAACTAGTGACAGTGATTAAAATAACTGTCTGTAATGTAAAAAGGTAGAAGCACTACATCCTTACAGAACAATATGAGACATAAAGCAAAGCGAGGAACGATAACAGAACGAATATTTGATGTAAACTGAATGATTCATTTCTTGTCAACGCAATGTGAAATCTTCAGTATGGAACAACCTTTTTATATGACATTATAGTTGCACTAGGGTTGCAGGGCTGTATCGGTTTTAGGCATACCGTGATATAAAGGTTGGCAATTATCACACCGTGTGCATGTGCTTAGCTATGATTTTGGCGAGAAATGCAACTACACAGAGAATCTCACCTTCATTTTAGAATATTTTAAAAAGAGAGTTTTTACAGAAACTTTAATTTTAAAAAAAGTTTCAGCGGCCAGTCTTAACTTTATTTTACTTTGTACACAAACTTTCATTTAAAAAAATTGTTTCAAGTTTCAATAACAGTTAACAGTAAAAACTGTTTTTATTGTTTTTGCCCACAGTTTTTATTATTTTTATTGTACTTGTATGAATGTATTTTTATGCTGTGTTTTCTATTTGTATGCTGTATTTTGTATTTATTTTTACTGTAAGGCGACCTTGAGTGCCGTGAAAGGCACCCTAATGAATAAAATGCACTATTATTATTATTATTATTATTATTATTATAAAATGTTTTTTTCCAATCAAAATTAACCCCTCTAGTTTCATTCCTTTAAGGGTCAAATTGACTTATAACAACTGCAATACCATGATGTCCTGAACCCACAATATTTTCTGAGACGGTTATCGTACCGTGAAAATCTCATATCGTTGCGACTCTAATTTGAACAATTTACTTTTTTGATGTAATTTTCCTCTCCTCTCTGTATCAGGTTGAGACAAAGAGACAGGCTGTCAATTTTAAGATTCAAGTGGTGACTCACAAAGGTTTTCACTGGGGGTGCATCAGTGTGACATTTTCACAGTATGATAACCGTCTCTGAAAATATGGCAGCTCCACGGTATTACAGTTTATTGTTATGAGTCAGTAAAGTTGGAACCCTACAGAGGAAACTCATTTCAGACGCTTGTATCCATGAACTCATTCTTTCAGTCACTTCCCAGAGTTCATGACCGCAGCTGAGGGTTGGGATGTAGGTGGACCAGGAAATAGAAAGCTTCGCCTTCTGGCTCAGCTCCCTCTGAACCACGACAGTCCGACACAGTGCTCGATCCGTCTCATGCTCCATCCTCCCCTCACTGTGAACAAGACCCTGAGATACTTGAACTCCTTCTCTTGAGGCAGTGACTCTCTCCCAACCCAGAGGGAACAATCCACCGTTCTCCAGCAGAGAACCATGACCTCAGACTGGGAGGAGCTGACTCTCATCCCGACGGCTTCACACTCGACTGCAAACCGCCCCAGGTCATGCTGGAGGTCACGGTGTGATGAAGCCAACAGAACCACGGCCGGGTTCAGGAGTTCCTCCTTCCACCACTTGAAGACGTCCCCAGTTTTGGTCAGCAGTTCTCCTTCTCTGCTGAGCACAGCCTGACACAAGCCCTGCGTTCCTTCCAGAGGTGTCTCACAGTCTGCGAGAACGTCTTTGAGGCCAACCAATAGTCCTGCTCCATAGCCTCCCCAAACTCCTCCCACACCTGGGTTTTTGTCGGTACCTGTCTGCTGCTTCAGGAGACCCCTGGGCCAACCAGACCTGGAAGGTCTCCTTCTTCATGACATGTCGATTACTTTTTCTTTTACTCTTTTTTCAGTTTATGGGCGTCATGATACTTCGGTCACGTTTTGAACGTACAGTGATTATGTTGCAGTTTGACCTTATTTTCCAACTGTAGATTATTTCCTCAAAAGAAAACTTTGTCAGGATCAGTTTGACCTCCTCAGATAAAGTTTTCAGACAGACTGACCAACACCATCATAACACCTGTCAGAAATGCTGCAGACACCTGACAAACTGAGCTGTGGGCAGATTTAACGCCCTCTGAGAGGACAGATCAAGACCTGAGACAAACACCTCACATGCTTGTATCCTGCTGACTGAATGACATCAGTTTGTGTAAAAAGTCTTAGAAAATAAGTCAAATTGTAATAAAGAGGAGATTCTCAGTCCAGTTGCATCTCTTTAAAACATCTTTTTAAATATCTTAAATTACGGTATTCCTTGACATCAGTATATCGCTGCAACGCTAGTGAAGCATCCATGTTTTCACAGACATGGGTGGAAACTGTCAGAGAAACTTGACTGGTGGGCGGAGTCATACAGCGATCGCAGCTTTAAAGCATCCAAGTACAGAAGCGTTTGGGTCGGCCCTTGTTGTTAAGTTTCAGCTCATCGGCAGGACGTTTTCGTTTTGTCTCCTTGCTGTGGGTGAATTTCTTCACACGTGACATTCATCATGTCCAAACGAGTCACAACAGCAGGTTTGTGCAGTGAAGAGGTTTAGGATAAGAACAGAGTCCTGCATGAGGCCCGCTCTGTCGTCTCTCAGCTCTGAGGTGTGTGGATAAAATCCAGCTCTGCATAATTAAAGTCGATGTAATTGAATATGTGTCTGCAAAGAGTGGACATCTAACTACAATTAGAGCCCGCCGTCGTTTCAGTTTACTCACCTTCCAACAAGTGATCATCTCATGCCAAGTGGTGAGCAGGTGTCGTTTTAATGAGGGTGTCTCTGATGGTTTCCACTGTCTCCAGTTCACAACGATGATTTTACCTGACTGAGATAATGAGAAGGCTTTTAATTTGGATACACACAGGAAACCTGGATCCAATAAACGCAGCTTCATTTGAATGAACGTGTGGCTGTGCCCACAGGAGCTCGTGGGCTGGATGAGAAGATCGTATTTATTTATTTATTGTTTTATTACAACATCAACAAAATAGCTTAAAAAGACTCTTGTTGTTTCAGACGCAGTTATTTTATCGTCATTGTCCTCCTGTCACCTTCAGTGTGTCTGCGCCGTGTACTCACTCAGTAACACGTTAGAGTAATGTGATTACAATTTGAAAGTCAGTGTTTACATTACAGTTACTGATGAATGTGACGCTGCACTACTGACATGAGAGGGTCTACTTTTTTTGGCCACTTGGGGGCAGTACAGTAAGCTGGAAACAAAACGCTGACATATTACCTCCAATGTCGTCATGGCGAATATGATGCATAAACCTGCCGAGACACCTGCCAGGCTGCAGACTACTGTTTGACCAACAAGCAACAGAAGCAACAGGTTGGCTTTCAGGCACCAAATGTCAGCCTGTCGCTGTTTTATCAGAAGCTTTCAGACACCACATCAGGGTGCTTTTCAGCAATCCGTCACCATTTACCAAAGACTGCTTAGACACCAAACGTGGATTTTTTTTGGGACCCATCCCTGTGTTTCCAGCAGCGTTTTAGGTACTAATTGTGGGTGTTTTTTAGCAACTGGTCTCTGTTTTACTAGAAGCTTTTTAGGCCCTTTAACAAGTTATCTTAACAAGTCATTGCTGTGTTTCCAGCATCATTCAGGCAACTTGTCGCTGTTTTCCAGTGGATTTTAGGCACCAAACATGGATTTTTTATGGGCCCCATCCCTGTGTTTCCAGCAGCGTTTTAGGTACTCATTGTGGGTGTTTTTCAGCAGCCTGTCTCTGTTTTACACGAAGCTTTTTAGGCACCAAATGATTGGTGTTCTTTAACAAGTCATTGTTGTGTTTCCAGCATCATTCAGGCACCAAACATGGGTTATTTTAGTGACCTGTCACTGTTCTGCAAGAAGTTTTTCAGGCACCCAGTGTGACTGTTTTTCAGCTACCCATCGCTGTTTCACAAGCTGCTTTTAGGCGCCAAAGGCGGATTTTTTAAGGGAGCCATCACTGTGTCATTAGCAGCTTTTTAGGTACCAAATATGTTTTTTTTTAACAACCTGTTGTGTTTCAAGCGGCTTTTAAGGCACCAACGTTGGTGTTTTTAGTGACGCATCATTTTTTTCTAAAGACTTTTAAATCACCACATGTGGGTGTTTTTTTAAGTCATTGTGTTTCCAGCATCTGTAGGGCACCAAACATTGGTTATTTTAATGACACGTCACTGTTTTATAAGAAACTTTTCAGGCCCCCAGCGTGGGTGTTGTATTAGCGACCTGCTGATGTTTCACAAGTGGCTTTTAGGCACCAAAAATGGGTGTTTTTTCGTGCCCCATCACTGTTTTCCAAAGACTGTTAAAACACCAAACGGGGGTGTTTTTGAATGACTTGTCGCTGTTTTACAAGAAGCTTTTTAGGCACCCAGTGTGTTTGTTATTTAGCGACCCATCGTTGTTTTATTGCCATGAAAAGCAGTTGTTTTTCACTGAGACGCTGCTGTGTTCCCAGCGGGGGTTCGTGGCCCCAGAATTGGTCATTTTAAGCCAGAACGTGATCTGCTGAAGTAATATCTTCAAATTCACTCGTTCACAGACGTGTTGATGACAAAACTGTAAAAGACAGTTGATCTCTCCGAATCCAAAATGTCCTGGCGCAGAAACTGACTTTACATCACATAAAAGTGTCCATCAGCACCAGATGAAGTGAAACATGGTGCCACAGGGGACAAAATTGGATTGTTAAAAATTGAAAGGAAAGGAGATGAAAGAGGACAGGAGCTGGACACTGGTTTGATTTTATTTCATCCAACACAAACAGCTCAGTGTGAGGAAGAAACTGACAGCGTGAGTCATCTGCCTGCTGGGCTCCACGCTGTGACGGCGACGAGCATGTCCGTTTAAAGTGACAATATTTCAGCCGCTTCCATCCCTGATACTCAGACGCACTCCGGTCAAGCATTTCAAATTGTTCCCTGCTTTTCATTTCACGCTGTCCCAGCTCAAATCTACGTGTCCTCACATCTCTCCAACAAAATCAAACCTTAAACCTGCTCCTGTATTTTCACACCTGGTTTAGTTGTTTGTTGGTGTTGAACAGTGGTCTGCAGCTCGGCAGGCGTCCCTCCACCATCCCCTCCGCCTCCTGATGACAGAGTCGGGTCAGATACTACGTCACGTTAGAAACGTTGATGCGATACGTATGAAACAAAGACACGTTTTGTGTTCTGCTGGTCAGCCCTGTCGGCTGTGGCAGCCCGTCTCATACATACTGATGAGGAGTAAATATATGTACATACGGAGGTGACAGTACTTTTCACAGTGTTGTCTGCAGGATTTCTTTCAGGCTGCATTAATCCCCACAAACATGGTTTGGTAACCTCTCTCTGCTGCTCGTTAACTTACTCTCTGAGCGCATGGTAATAACTGAGGCCGACTCAGATGAGCTCATTAACATTTAAATCAGCTCCTCCTTATCTACATTAACATGGTTTCACAGCAAGAGGACAAAGTTCAGAGAGACTCTAGAAAGAAAATCAAGCTGAAACTAAAGGCAGGTTTATATGGCACATGTCAGCATCGAAGGGCTCGACACCAAACATGAAAAACACAGAGACACGTTCTGAAAGGACACAGAGTAAGACAGGTGTAGAATACAGGAATAAAAGTTTACCTGCATTTTTCTGAGTCTGTTTTAGATTCATGGAGCTAAAAACTGAACGCTGCTGTACAGCAGACGGGTCCCAGACCACCTGAGGTCGACATGCTTCATACTGCAGCAGGGAAATAAGAAGGACGACAGCCCCCCCCCCCTGCTCCCCCTAGCAGGATAAGCGCTTACAGAAAATGAATGAATGAATGAATAATATAATCTGTATACAACACTATGAAAGTGGACGATACCTGGGATAGGCTCCGGTTGCCCCCCTTGGTATCTCCAACAGCATAAGCAGTGACAAAAAAAGAATGAGTGAATAAATGATGGTCAAAATGTAATCATGGAGATGTCGGCTTGATTACAGTTATCACCACTGATTAAATGTTAAAAGGGCTTGACACCAGGACATGTCTCTCTATGCCCTGTGGATGTGACACTTTTTAATAAAAACGTGTCTGATATTTTTGAGGCCAGTTAATTATTTTAAAAACAAAAAGATTCACTGATCGATCAATAAAACAATCCACAATATAAAGTGTCATCAGCTGCAGCCAGCGACATGACATCAAGTTTTCAGAGAGTTTCAAGCTGTAACATGGTTGTTGTGAGTTTTGTGTAAGTGTCGTCCATGAGTGATGGTCAACAACCAGAATAGCATCACACTGAGTTTGTGTTTCACCACTTTGATGTAGACTGACAAGTGGGAGGTTATGCATTTAATTAGGCCTAAAGGGAAGGACATGACAAAATAGTCTTTGTGCTGGTGTGTGTGTTTTTATCAGAGCTCTGAATTCTTCCATTAATAACCTTTACAAACATTTGCATCGTGCGGTGACAGAGTAACTGTGACCTTCAGGCAGTGATCGTCGTGCTCTGACACACAGGATCATAAAGTCCACGTCCACCAGTCAGGAGTTTGTCTCAGAGAGATTGATGGCTGCCTCTGACGCGGCTCAGCGCTCTCTGTGAATGAAGGAGTTGGTGGATCCAGTCTGTCAGATAACATTCATTCCTGCTCGTTGTCTCTGTCTGTCCATCTGTGATTAAACACTGCTGGTTGGCCGGCGGCTGCTCGGTGAGTGATACACAGGAAAACAACTGTGTCACTTGTTATGAAGCCAGCGCTGGTGCTTCCCCCGTTAGCCTCGGTCACTTTCGCCGCACGGTTCAACTTCACTTGACTCCACTTACTTTTGGCACCACGTCCTTTCCTCTGTTAACGTAGCATGTATCGCCACCTGCTGGCTCGCTGACTATGTTGAGTCGTTTCTGTGTTCCAGTGTGGACGGAGATCATTTGGGAAATGATTTTTTTTAACAGAGATAAAACATGTCTTCAGATAAATGTGCCACACTTTAACCGCAGGTTCTCGTACGGGCTCAGTTGCTTCAAACCTCCGCCGATGTGTTACCATGAAAGCAGCAGCAGGTACCACCCACAGCTTCTGCTACAGCCGAACCACAACAGTTCAAAACGGGTCGAGATGAGAAGAGTGCTGCTGTATCACGCAGTGAGTCTGCGTGGCCTCCCCACGTCGCCGGTTTCCTCTCTGGCTGTAACGTCTATCCTCCTCTGTGGTTTGATGTAAATGTGTCTCCGCTCTGCAGCTGACCGGCCATCTGTCACTCTTTTATCCTCACTGGACGCCGCCCTCACCAGAAAAACGTTAAAGCTGCATGAATCAACATTTTCAGCAGTGATAGGAAACTCCAGAGCCTCCTCTGTCTGAACCCTGGTCATCCCCTGACTGACCCTGCAGCGCCACCATGAGGTCCACATGAGACCTTTTCATTGAAAAGTTTCAACAGCTATTGGATGGATTGACATGAAATTTTAAACGGATGTTCATGTTTCCCCGGAGAATGAATCCCGTGTACTTTGGTGGTCCTCTGACTTTTCCTGGTGATCTGAGATCTCATTCTTTCGGCCACTACCCAGAGCTCATGACCATAGCTGAGGGTTGGGACGGAGATGGACCAGGA
>JAPZEB010047890.1:0-10929 GCA_029783705.1 Chaetodon striatus
GTGATGGATTTATAATCCAGTGTTGGGGGGTAATTTTACAGTAACATATCACGTTTTAGCAGTAACAAAGTAATATAACGCATTACCAACAGGATTGCAGGTAATATTATTATATTTACAATGTCATGTAATGGTTTACCACCTTAGATAAACTGTTTGTTGTTTTTATTTTCCATTCATCCTCACTGATCTACACTGCTCCACTTCTGCCAGTGTGCCACCAAAAAAAAAAAAAAACATCCCCCAAAGGTTGTTGTGTGTTGTCATGTCACTACCTTGTTCATACAGTCTGTGGTCAGTACAGACTACATCACAAAGGGGTGCCGGTGATCGGCACATCTGGGTTATGCCGTACTGTGTGTTATTATCTTCAGTGTGTTTCCATTAACATAACGATGTACAACATATCCTGCTCTGCTTTCGTGTCCTAACCCTGCCTGAAAGCAGAGGGGATAAAGAGCAGTCCCCTGGTTTGTTTTTTCCTTGTCCCAGTGATCTGCACATCTGGATGATGGTCGTATATGTTGTATGTGTTTCCATTCACATCACCTACAACTGCCAAGTGACGGCAGCACACAGTCACGTTCTTATGCATAACTCTGTCTTCGATACTGTTGTAGCTGAGCAGTACCCCAGGTGTGTCTTCCAGCCACATTTATCAGTATCTCTTAATTCCCAGACTTTGATCCTCTGCCTGACCCTCCCTGTGTCCAAGGCTGTTCATTTATTTTAAAATGTCTATGCTATTTTATTTCCTTTTTTTATTTTTTTTTTTATATTTTAATACAAAGTGGTAACCACTCTATGTGAATGCATGAATGGGTAGACCTGCACATCACTGGATTTGAAATGGTCTGTAATGAACTGGAGCTTCTGTGCTTTGATTACCTGCATGAGCCATGACAAAGAGTAATTCTGTAATTTGATACTTTTAAATGAGGGTATCATATACACTGACCATGCGTAACATAGTGCTATGACATTATTATGAGCATTTAACTTAATGACATGGAAGACAAAAGTCTTAGCTTCCTGCTGCGAACAGAATGAATGTTCTATCTATTATGGTTTCTATTTTAGATCAATACATATAGGATTATGCAAACAACAATATCCTTCACCCATTACTGGGAAATTCAGGCATACATCCAGCAAAGTACTACATTTGCTCGGCTCGTAAGATAAGGTAACATTAGGTAATGATATAATGACAAGGAAGACAGGAGCGTCAGCTTTCTGCTGCAAAAAGAATGATTGGTCTATCTATTACGGTTCCTTTTGTATATCTGTTTAAACAGAATAATGCAAACAGCTACCTCCCGCTGCCATCCACGGGAGGTTCATTATAGAGGGTTAACGCTAGTTGACGTTATCCTTTGTCTCAGCTATTTTCTGGGAGACAAGAGCATCTGATTCTTGAGACGCATATAGTTTCCTCGCCTCTATATCGTCTCCACACATGATAGAACTCTGACTTCATAAGCAAAGGGACACTGCATATGGAAGGTGGAGAGAGGACAACTGGAACTGAAGCGAGGTGGAAAAGAGAGCAGAACACAGGGTCAGACTGGAAACAGTTTTCCTCTGGACTTGCCCCATCAGTACCCGGCAGGCACTCACCTGCATCTACACAGGATTTAATTGACAGGAACACTCAAAAGCAACAGCACAGTAACTAGAAATAAGTTCCCCTGTGTGTCATCGACACAGGTTTTACAACATAGGGATAATGTATCAGCCAGAGAGGGTGATGCACCGAGGGGTCCTGCATCACCTTAAGGTTCCATATTGATTTCAAAATTATTTTATTGCTTGCACTAAGAGTTTATGATCAGAACTGTGTCCAGTGCAATGGTCTGTTACTCACAACAGTGGTCTGCTATTCAGGAATAACAAACCATAGAATGGATTTAAAACAGGATTTACAGCACAAATACACTCAATTAAAGCCGTATTACAGATGAGCTTATCCACCAGAGTTGCCCGATGGCCAGTCCAAGCCCGCCAAAACACATCATACAGTTTAAACACCTATGTAAGTTACTGGAAAGTAGAACACTTTTAAAAAATCATATCTAAATATTTATGAAAACATAGTATCCCTTCTCTTTGACGTCATCTTGCCAACTTTGCAAACTCTCCTCTTTTTTCTTAGCTGCATTTTTTCCCATAGATATACTGTCCAGTCTGTGGACTCGCCTTGACAGCTTCCCTTGGCTTTTGTTGTGCGTGTGGCAGAAACATCAGATTTCTAAGAGATGTGGCAAACAAAGTCCCCAGGGAGATGCCCACCCCTGCTGCACATCCTAATGCACAGCCTGGAACTACTGCAGCTAAAGAGAGCTGTAGCTGTACCATAGAAGTTTTGGTTTGAAAGTTCAAATTGTGTTCTTGTATTTAAATACATTTCTGCACGATGTGGCTTGCCTAGTTCAATAACTAGATATTAACTGTGTAGGTGGGAAATATTAATGATGGGACCCCTACGGATCTCAATAATAAAAGAGTAATTAATGTCTCATTCCTGTAATTTTCTACCTCAGACGTAGTCTTGTATGAAATTTAGGGCAACAAAACAGTGAGAAAAAGACAATCTTTTCAAAGACATGTCAGAGCTCTAAGAAACAAACAGAAAATGGTGAAGGTATACCCTTTTTATTTATTTTCTATTATAAATTAAACTCACGAACTGTTATGTGACAGATTGTATATATTTGTTTGATTTTATTAATTCCCATTTTCTTCTTCTGCAGATTTATGTTGGAGGCCTGAGGATAGCAGGCGACTCCGTTACAACTGTGAGATAGAAGTCACTTCCTATTGAATTTCAACCTCAGTGGCCATCTGAACAACTGTTGACTGCTCCTGTAAAGAAGATATGGATATGGAGGATGGTGCCCATGTTTTCTACTATTTAGATGCTAATTACAAACATCCCAAGACAACACATTCTCACTCCCAATGCTCTAGGAACCCTCTAGTGTGAGTTTTGTATGCTCATGGACAGTGGGTCAGTTTCTGCTCAATACATGGATACTGTCTCTTTAAATTTTAACAGGAAATATACAGCTTCTACTTGTTACATGTCTTCGTTGTGTCTTTTTTTTTTTAAATAAACATGAAACAGTGCTTTGTTTTTAGGTATAGGCAACAAAAATACTCAGTCTAACTAAGTTACATTTGGAAAAAAAGATCATGGTTTGGGTTAAAATAAGGACGTGTTACTAACGACAGAGGATCAAATGTTTTTCAGTGAAACATCATGTTAAGCTTTATCATTTCTGCTCATAGACTGAGGAAATGTTGCTAATTAATGTATCTGGCAAGTTTCAAAAATGTTGATAATGTATCAGCAAAGTGTTCAGAATGATCAGAATTTGGCGATCAATGGTCATGGTCACTGTGACCTTGAATCCATACCATTCTTGTGAAAGTGATATCTCAAGAACACCTAGAGGGAGTTTTACTCAAACTTGGCACAAATGTCAACTTGGACTGAGTCATTAAGTGATTAGAATTTGGCAATCAAAGGTCAAAGTCGCCTTGCGTGACCTTACATTCATCTAATATTTGTTAACACAATACCTCAAGAAGGCCTTGAGGGAGTTTTCCTCAGATTTAGTACAAATGTCCACCTGGACTCAAGTGTGAGCTGATGACAAAGGTCAAAGGTCAAAGTCACTGTGACCTCACAAAACATGCTTTTGGCCATGACTCAATAATTCACATGCCAATTATAAAAACACTTCACACAAATGTCTAATAGGATAAAATTATGATGTGATGACATTTTATAATCAAAAGGTCAAAAGTCAACTTTACTGTGACATCCTGATATGCCATAAAATCACTTTTCTTGCCATTATTCAATGTCATAACTCAGGAACAGAGAGGAAGTCATTTGGACAGATACTGTTCTGTGCTGCTGGGGGGAAGATGTGTGTGAAGTATCTATGTTTTCACAGACATGGATTCAACCTTATTACTAACATTTCAGTTTTTTGTTTTTTTTTCTACACCTATTCTTGTTTCTACTTGAAATTAATATGTACATTTCCACAAGTCATGTGCCTCATTAAGCTGCCTCTGGCTTCTGCAGCTGGATTCAAGAGAATAAAAAACCCTCCTTACACAATTTTAGGAGAACGTGACAGTTGTTGGTTTGAATGCCAATCTTGAAACTGTGCTGATTGTATAGCTCTTCTGTGCTGCCAGACGAAGATGTGTGTGAAGCATCCCTGTTTTCACGGACATGGATTCAATTTGTAAGTGCAACTTGACTGTTTGGCAGAGGCATACAATCACAAACTGAAATTGCGATCTTACCCTACCCTTAACTAAAGTGTTTTTGTTACCTTATCCTAACAGGCCACAGGAAGGAGTCTATACGCAAACCTGGGATTCTGGTATCACAGTAAGACTGCCATACACCCTGACTTCCTCCCTGCGAAATGTGGTACATAAATGGAGATAATCATGATCACAAAGACATGTTAATATAGGCAGTGATTACATTCTCACCACCATGAATTATGGAAACATTTAAATAATATATCATCATATAGCATCAAAAAAGATAGGGATGTTTAAGCTCCACTTTGTATTATATTTCAGATTTAAATATCAGTCTTTTATTCTACATCTGATGTTTTGTACAAGATAAATTCCACTTGTGATTTACTACACCTTCTGTTTTGACTTTTCGTCAAATGGTCTGGTATGACTGGTGACAGAAGGAAATATATCCTTCAGCTGAAGGGAATAATCTGATATTCTAAAGATGCTGCATTTATGTTTATTTGCATGTCTACAGGGTTTTTAAAGGGAGGAAATTAGCACAGACTACAATTAAAAACTGCAGGTATTAAGCTTCATTCAAAAAGTGACAAAGCAGCATTTCAACTGATTAATAACTAACAGACAGATTGCTTACAGTAGTCAAACTTCAGCCTTCTCTTCCTCACTTCTCTCTCTCTCTCTCCCACAAACTGACACACACCTTGGAGAGCACCCGGTCTTTTCTCCATCCTTGTCTCAGTCCTAACAGCGAAAATACATGGGACATGGACGCGACAGAAGAGCTGATGAATGCAGGGGTAAGCACAGCCTCCATGGTCAGTGTAGCAGCTCCAGGTGATTATTATGGACACGCTCTGATGTAAGTGTGCTGCGTCAGATGTGTCATGCCACATCCATTCCTATGTGTGTTGGCCATTAGTCCTAAAAAGGTTGCCACTATAATGCATTAAGTTGGCTTTTAACGAGTCAGCTGATTAAAAAAAATTAAATAAATAAAAAAATGACTGCAATATACTGCATGGTCAGCTCACAGCCTGCTCCCTGCTGTGTCTTAAATACAGCATAGTGTTCACTTTTTAATAATATTTGGTGAATAACACAGCCTATAGTGGAATCAAAGTCTTACATCACAAACAGACTAAGCATCTTAATCCTGAGGTCATCCACAATGATATGAATAGATTTGATGTAGGTTTTGGTTGGTTTAACTTTCAACACCCATTATCCAGTAAGTAACACGTTAATTTTTAATAAATAAAAAAGTCATTAAATACAAGGGGCTGCTCTTTTCAGTCCAGCACTTCTTTGACTCGGTGAGCTTTAGGGCTGCATTTCAAAGCACTATCTATTTAGAGGCAATGAAACCTTAATGTTTTGTGTTGTAAATGTTTTTCCTTTTATTTAGTTACTGTTGGCTTTGCTGAGGCGCATTTTTATGAAAACATGCCCACTGCCCAAACTCTGTCTCTGCCTGTTTCTTGGCCACTCTGCATTGCACAACACCCTGCATTGGGCGGGCTCGTTGCTGTGTTGCTGTGTTGCTGTGTTGCTCATTTGGCGATTACAGCTTTAACAATTTTCCAGTGGCAGAACACATTCGTGCAGAAACATTGTGCCCACCTTCTGGTCTCCCCTCAGGTTGCCCTGGTGAGTAAACAGCTTCATTTTGATGTTAGCACCACTAGCCATGCTGACACTGCTAATAGTGGTAACAGAGCCAACAGTGATAACATTGACAACAATGCTACAGACACAATGCTAACACTAGTTAGCTCCTACCAGAAATTAAATTAGTGCAAAATTCACCAATAGACTGACGTGTAACCAGTCAAAAATATACTGGGAGGTTAACAAATAAACGGTAAATCGCTGATTCCCCCCCCAAAGAATAACAAGCAATTATGTTTCCACTGCAATGCTTTCCTGAATAACATATTCAGATTCACCTACCTCCCTAGGAGTCTCTAGTGAAACAGAGCAGTCTCAACTTCAAACGTGCCTCACAGGACCCCTCTCATGAGATATTAGTAAAATTCACTGCCTATGAGGTGTGAGCTGAGGATGGAGCGGACACAAGTGGTTTCAAGCACAAGTTCCTGACCCTCCTAATGATCTGCCTGAGAACACAAAGAATCTTTGATGGCTCAGAGGACTGGAAATGTCTCACAACTGACAGTGCATTTAATTATGATATTAGAGAGATGTTTTTGAACTTTTTACATCTATTTTTGTTTCTACTCAAAAATTAACAAGTACATTAAATTTCTACAAGTCTTGTAGAGCTGCCTCTGACTTCTGCAGCTGGATTCAAGTGAAAATGAAATCATCTTCTGACACACCTTCATGAGAATGTGGCTACTGTTTGTTATTGTGGCTCCAACTGGACAAAAAGAAATCTGTCTTTCAGTGCTAGAATGGAGGATGATTGCAACTTCCTGTTCATGGTGGTTCAGGTTCTTGCTTCCCGTAAGACATGCTCTACCAAGACCTCACTGGAAGCTTGAGGTAGGTTGGCATATTAGCTATCACTATCATAGTAAACACGACTGACAAGAACATTTTTGGATTAACTATCCCTTTAACTCTGATATTATCATCAAACATTGCCAAAAATCCAAGGGTCTATTTGCAACCATTAACATTATCATCAATGTTATGCCCTCTTGGCCCCTGAAACAAGTTATGGAGTGTGTAGGTCTCTGTATTCTCCTTATTATAAAGAACTCTTTGTCCTCAGGCACTGTTCCATCCCATCTCAAACATGTAGTAGTAAATCCTTTGCTTAAAAAACCCAACCATGACCACCACAGCTCCAAACAATTTTCAACCTTTTTCAAAACTCCCATTTATTTTCAAAGTCCTTGAAAAAGTTTTTTCTCTTTGAGCTGGCTGCACATTGCTGAATGACATATTTGCTGTTTCCAAACTCAGGTGACTGTGTCATTTTGTGGCTCTTAATGAGGCCTTTGGCACAGTAGATCATGCCATTCTGACTGACAACCTTAAGCATGTGGTTGTGTAAGTGCACAACCCTTGACTGGTTTTCTTCACACCTCACAAACACAGCCTTTTCAGTAAATCTGGCTACTTTCTCATCTACCTTAGCCAGCATCTCATGTGGGGTCCCTCAAGGCTATATTCTAGATCCTATCCTCTTCTCTCTATACATGCCGCCCC
Source organism: Chaetodon striatus (assembly GCA_029783705.1). NCBI lineage: Eukaryota > Metazoa > Chordata > Actinopteri > Chaetodontiformes > Chaetodontidae > Chaetodon > Chaetodon striatus. The sequence goes on from JAPZEB010047890.1 coordinate 7,477, forward strand.
TTGGTCAAATCATTCATAAGTATATTTCCTTTCACTGTTATGCTGATGATACCCAGGTATACCTCCCTCTAGAACCAAATCACCAAGGCTCCTTATACAACATCAGGGATTGTCTCAATGACATCAAAATTTGGATGCCAAGTAAGTTCCACCAAGAGGGCAAGTCAGTCTGTTATATTTGTTCCTTCAGCCTTTATCACAACCCTAGCCAGCAACATTGGCCAGTTCTCTGCTCATGTCAAACCTCTTGCCAAAAATCTCAAGGTAAATTTTGATTCAGACCTTAACTATCATTAGTTTGCTCCAGTCTCTGACATATTGGAACAATAGTTGAAACCACGCCCTTTCCTCCCCTTTAATGAAATGGAGGAAGTTATTCACATTTTTATTTGCCGCCATCGTGATTATTGCAACTCATTATATTCAGGTATCAGTCTGTCCTATCTGTCCCATTTGCAGCTGGTCCAAAATTCTTACTGGCACCAGAAAATGTGCACAGATTTTTCTGTCTTGGCCTCTCTTCAGTGGCTTACAGTACAACAGCAAATTGAGTTAAGGTTGTACTCTTTGTTTTCAACGCCCTCAGTGGGTTAGCCCACTCATATCTGTCTCATCTCCTGCCTCCCTGAGTGTCCTGCAGGTGTCTCAGGTCAGCTGGCAAAAAAGCTACAGGCTATTCAACACAGGGGCACTGCCAGGGATTTTTGGCCTCATGAAAAGACATTTCACCGGGCTCCATAACTAAGGGTCATACGAACTCTGCGCAGTTGCTGTAACACACACCTCCAGAACCCAATCAACCCATTATAAGCTTTAAATAACTCCAGTGTTGCAGGCTTGCAATTCTCTTGTAGTCCAGTACTTACTGTAAGATATTTACTGACGGTGAGCTGGGAAAATATAACACTTTGTAGACTTGCATGCATGCAACATAATATAATATGATCTGTAATAACCAATGGTAGAATGTACCTAAGTACATGTAGTTGAGTACAGTACTTAAGTACAATTTTGACATACTTGTACTTTGAGTATTTCCATTACATGGTACTTTAAACTTCTATCCCACTACATTTTAGGGGGAAAATTATACTTATTACTCCACACTTAGTTGATTCTTATAATTACCACTGACTTTTGAAATAAAAGCAAGTTCTTGTCATGAAGTATTTTCACAGTGCAGTATTTATACTTTTACTTAAGTAAAAAACCTGAGTACTTCTTCTGTCACTAAAATCATAACCAAATTTCAGTAACTATTAACTGACATGTTATTCGACATAATACTGCTCATCTCCTCCTTGAGTTGGGAGTAAGGAAAGTTCACTGATAGTGGACAGTATGGGGAGGCAGTGCTGCTAAGGGTGAAACTGCATCTTTACTCGGGCCTGGTACCAGGCAGGGAGAGAGATAAATGATTTAGTATGACTAGCTTTCTGAAAGTTTGCCTGTAACTGATAAATTAAATAACAGCGAAGAGGAGCAAAATGCTGATGCAAGGTATTAACTAACATTAGTGGAGCATATGGCCAAACAAAAAGATGCTTTTGGCCCCCAAAAACCGGCTTTTTATTCACAACGCCGGGTAACAATGAAAGCCAATAATAAACACCACCCCACGCTCGAGCGCATCCCTCATTTTACACACCGTCCACAGTATAATCAGCCCAAGTGTCCCTCTTACAAAAAAAACAAATCCCCACACACCTTCCCAACAAATCCCCAAAAGTTTACGCACACACGGAAAGCAAAGAGCCGCTTTTAACAGTTTGTAGGGCGCTGCAGTTTGTACTCACGGCACCACGCAGGAAACACCTCGGTCCGCCTGGAGATGATCCATGTACCCGGCAGCTTCCACGGAGGGTATAAATCCACAAACGCATGGAAAACGCATTATAATCCCAAAGACATATTCCACAAAGTTTTCTCCGCAGCCTTGTCAGCACCGGCATGTGTCCAAGTCGGCGTGTGACGTCACTCCCGCTCCGCGCGCCCCGCGCGCGCGCGTCCTGTCCCCATTAAATAGCCGTGTTCATGGAGGTTGGCGCAAAACAGGTTATAAATCCATAAACAACATCAAACAACATGGACCAGGTTTACACACGCGCAAAAAAAAATGGCAATAGATAAGTTTCCCCCCGGCTGACTGCTGCCCTTTTTTTCTCCTGTCTCCTGTACCCCAAATTTTTCTTTCAAAGCTGAGACATGATGCTCAGGTCCGCCACAATTCCTCGCTCCAATCTACCCAGCCAACATTTGTATGCGGGGCCCAATGGGTCATATAAGTGAAAAAATGGGCCAATATAAGATTGTCCACAAGTTCCACATTGGCCCCATGCCAATTTTGGGCCCATACCCATTTGAACCCAGGTAGCCCTGGCTTAACCTATGAGGGGCCCACTTGATTAAACCTAACCATAAGGACAACTGGCACGGGGCCATTATGGAATCTCTGGACTATCCCATAAATGGCCCATTTTTCAGCCCATGTACTACCTACGTGGACTCCACATACAAATGTTGGCTGGGTACTAGCAAATACCATTTGTGCCTGGTTTGGAGACAGGACCGAACCATTTCATGTAATTAGGGGCAAAAAACAGGCTTTCTGGATGCTTACTTTTTTTGCTACATACACAAAACGACAAAGAAAGCTTAACTTCCGTTGGTACAGTTTAAATAAACTCTCATATCAGTGATGCTAGGTGAATAGTTTTCTATTAAATATCAGCTAACTGAACAGTGTAGAGCAATAATCCAGTGTGTTTATTCCCCATGTGACACAGGGTGATCAGGAATGGGACAGCACCTCACATTCAAAATGTGACAGCAGTCCTTAATCACAATAAAATAAACGCCACCTCCCTCCTTTTCAACAAAGTCCTCTGCTCTGTCAGATCACCATATAAAAAAAGAGTCACCAATTTGAATGCTGTAGAGTATTCCAGGATTGAGTCAAGTTTGGGTAAAACAAAGGATATTGCAGTTCCTGATATCCCCTTGGAAATCGGTATGAACGCGGTTGTCCAGTTTATTATCAAAGGCTAATATCAGCAGAGACATCCATGCGATGGGGACTGCATCCGGTGGCTGGTTCCTTCATGCTTGCCACGGTGGCTCTGATTAATTAATAAGTATGTTGTTTTTTACTTCCTCCCTCCCTGTTATGTGAGTTTGGCAGCATATTGTTTTATGTTTATGGTGATTATTGTCTGCCCTAGATATCCAATGCAGCTACACTGGATGAACTAACCGCGTCAACTGACAGACATTCCAGCTTGTTGCAGACTCTAGGTTTCAGTACACCCGTGTGGTTGGCAAAATTAATACAAAGGTAATGTGCCTGCCTAATCTGACCAAAGTTAAAGACGTCCATTCAGTTTTACTCCAGTCAAATATATTAGAATTCAAATGCTGAAGCAAAGTTCCTATGCACAAAGGGCTGGTATTTCT
>JAPZEB010047900.1:0-10928 GCA_029783705.1 Chaetodon striatus
AGCCAAAGACGAGACGGGATGAGAGGGGGGACTTTGAGCTCCTCCGTGGTGCCTGAGTGTGTATGTGGGTGTGTGTGATAGTGATTTTGGGGCTGTTTCTGGTTAAACAAAATGATTTTACTCATAAACAAAAAGGTCTACCCCTGAAAGGATCCTTTTCATATTGTCAGAAAGAGTCTATCAGGGGAATAAAAACAAACACTTTCAGCGAACATAAATTGATGGTGCACAAATGCCCTGAATGGTTACATTGCAGCCTGTGCAGCAGCAGTGGTCTCGCTCAATATTGGACCTTTTTTAAAAAATAGTTATTCAAATTATTAACTTAAGCACAAAAATATGGGATACAAGGGTCTAGGTTGAAAAATACTAAAGTTACCCTTGAAGTCCAGTTCAGACCTAAGATTTACATAACTACTTGCAATGCACTGTTCTGAAAGCCTGCCAGTTCACACCAATGCAACCAGATGAGATGGGGTATCATCACTATGCAACAACTCTTTAACGATTATTTTGTGGCTGGATATAATTTGTAGCTTCTTAAAATGTGAATGAAGGTAGTGATAGTAAGACACTGGATACAGCTGCATTTGCACTAGTGATGACATGGTAAAAATCATAAAACAAGCACCAGACGGACTGTATTCATAATAAATACACATAACACTGGCGCACCGTTAGGACGGAAACAGAGCAACCAAACATATCATCTAGGGCCATTTTGACTTGACCAGTGGACTTCTTTACAAGCCGATTGGCCATTGAAACAGGATGTGCTTTAGGTTATGTTCAGCCAGCTTCAGTCAAGCTCAGACCAACCAGTTCACACTGCTGCAACTTTTCTCTGCAACAATTTTGTCTCGTCTCGAGTCATTGGTCCGAACTAGGCTTTCAATATAGAGGTAGAATGCTTTCAGGCTACAGCAGAAGCAGGGGAAACATTAAGCTCAGAAACAAGCCTAGCAGGACCGCTAAACATCATTGATTGAGACAATCTTATGTTATTGATCGCTCATAACATGTAGAAATGACAATTTTATTTTACATTTTAGTGCATGTGTTCTTTTTGGGAAACCCAACAAGATCATAGAGCTGTGGTCACAACCATAACAACTCTTCAAAAACTATTTCAACAAAGCTTCTCTGAAGTCACTGTGGAGGATCAGCGTCCAAACCAATATGGATCTGTCCTAAACAAACAAGCTCTGTATGCTGTTTGCCTCGGGATCTTACATAATCAGTTTAAAGTCGTCATGGGAGACCGGCTGCTTATGTTTTCAATCACTGCGGGGAGCTGCAGGTAGACAGAGTAAAGTACCTGAGAGGCTTTAATAGTCACTAAACCAATTTTTCTCATTTGATGCCTTTCATCACAGTAATGTAAGCTGCAAGCAGCACTTCGCCAATCTGACTGTAATTATAGTTACAAAAGAACCACTGGCTGCGCCTTGTGGAATCTGCGTCACTAAATTACCTATAATCACCGCGGAGGATACAGTTATAGGAGTTACAGCCTTTACTCAACACATTTTCACAGGAAGGGTTCTGCAAAGGTGTGTACATACATCAGAAAAAATAAACCCAAAAGAGGATGTGCAAGGAGAAGCAACGTATTGTGTACTTCATGTCTGCTGTCATGATGGAGCGTCGCCAAAGGACAATTTCATGTCATAAATGTGTCTGCATCCATTTTTCATGTGAAGCAGTGGTAAAAAGACACATCCTGGGGCGAATGTAGCAATGCAGCTGTCTTTCATCTGCACAGGCACCGCAGCCTTCACTGGACAGCAGCTCCCCCACAACAACATCCTCATCCAATCCAACCGGCCATGAATGACACCTGTAACATGCACATATGTTCTTTCAAAGCCAGATCAAAAATATCTGCAGCTGTCATTTTTGATGTGAGGACTGGATGAATCAGACTGGCATCAGACTGGCTGTTAGGAAACTGAATTAAAGTGAGATTATTCGAGAGTACAGCTTGCAGTGCAGAGCCACTCACACACACACACACACACACACACACACACACACACACTCACAGCAAGCATTTCTTGTACTGGCAGTGATGAGCAGGAAACCACTAAGTCCAGTCCCTATAGGTTTATGTAATATGCATGCAAATTCAACATCAATTTTACTCCCCCAGAAAAATCCATGTTACTGGCTGATAGCCACTGGTTGTGGTAAACTGGTGAATTTTCACTGGGTCTACAGTGATACCATTCTCATTAATTTCACTGAGATATGAAAAGCCAATTGCAGAGACACTGAACTTGCTTGAGCAAAGAAAACCATCACAGTGAACATCATGGCTGCTTTTATTGTTGTGAGAGTCATTTTATCTTACATGCTGTATGTTACAGTACTGTATGCATGCTGGGCACGTTATATGCTATCAAGAACTCTGATGGTGTATTTTTGGGGGGTGGGGGGGTGGACACAGTCAAGATTGCAAGGCAAGCTTATTAGCTATTCTTTTGTTTCATGCTGGGAACATGAATGTCTAATGACTATGGTTATTTTAAACCATTTAGTTTTGTTAAATAACATCATTAAGTATGATGTTTTATACTTTATACAATAATGGAGCCATAAGTGCTCCTTTACTACTGGCATTGGAGTTGACATTAGAGTTTATTGTACCAGTGTTACTGGGTACTCCAGCTTCCTCCCACAGTCCAAAGACATGCAGGTTAATTGACTCGTAGGTGTGAATGTGAGTGTGAATGGTTGTCTGTCTCTATGTGTCAGCCCTGTGATAGTCAGGTGACCTGTCCAGGGTGTACCCTGCCTCTCACACAATGTCAGCTGGGATAGGCTCCAGCCCCCCCCACGACCCCCCAAGAGGATAAGCGGTTAGAAAATGGATGGATGGATGTACCAGTGTTGTTTTTTTCGCCCAATGAGTGTCAGTGGCGAGTTCGTCCCATGAGCTCTCGGAGCTCTTTCAATCTAATACGTATAAAAATATGAGAAAAACATCTCTGTTAAATGACACAGTCATTTAAACCAGGACTGTCAAAATTATGTGTTAATTTCGATTAATTCATCACAGAAAAGATAACACATTAAAAAAAAAAAACTCTGATTAATCACACTCCGTGGTGCCCTTTGACCCAGTGCGTCATTAAAGACCACAGTTGCTTTGTGACATGATGGAGGCAGATGAGACGACGCTGTTTGGCCCTGTGAATGGAACATTTACATTTTAAAAATGCCTACATGGAAGTGTTGATAGGAGCACCGTTTCTGTTATTTCTGCAGTAAAGCAAAGCAATGACGTGAAACTCATGCATCTATGCTGCTGAAGGAGTCATGGCAGAGAGGAAGGAGCAGTCTTTGGCTTCATTTCACAAAGCAAGATGGCAACAGTGCTGCTTGTAATGTCTGTAAAATGATCATTTCAAGTGAAAACACCAACATTATGCTGATATATCTCTCTACACAACATGGGCTTAAATTCCAGGAATGCCATGTATCCGACACTCTATGGGCGAATGCCACTGCTTCCCGATCAAGCAGCACATCCGTTACTGAGGATATATATCCTCCAGGCAGCCTTAACACATTTCTTCTTTGACTAAGAAATCCTAAATGAAAACAAATGCCGTACAAATATTCTCTCATTTTATCCATTGTAGATGATGACAGACTTGCTGTAGCCAGCTTGACTCATAGATCAGCTCCTTTCACACTCGCTGCACAGGGAGAAAAAATGAGCCAAGGAAGGGGGAATGAGTGTCACCGTTGCATTAACACCACCTCCTGTGTGGGTCTATTTCTTTCCCCAAAGAAAACTAGTGAGGAACTCATAAAGTAATCGATTAATAATTGGACAAATTTGCAAGTCCCATTCCCTGTTGGAGACGTCTACAGTCTATCTGAGTGGGAAATCATTTTTGATATATAACTAAATATGATGCTTTGTTTCAAGAAGAAGTAATAAGCATTTAATTATGCAAATCTAAAATGTGTCTCTAAATGAAATGATGGATGGTTAAAATAACAAAAGGAAGAGGGACTGCTGAGCAGACATATGGATATTCTAATTAATTATTTTAGCCAAGTATATTTCTAATCAGCAGGAAGGAAAACAACTGATCCAGCTGTGCAAAAGATTGTGGCAATCACTTTTGTCTGAAGGGGAAGTGAAATGTTAGTGTGTTAATATGACACTTGAAATCACCCAGTGGCCTCAAACATACAAACACCCACACACACAATTGCACAGAGGCTCCAACTCAATCATCAACACTTAAGTGCGCACCCACAGGAGGTTTAAATCACACAAACACACACACAGACACACACACACTGATGAGCTGCTGTTCGACCTTGGCCACAGCCACACTGCTGACGGTGCTGATCTGCTGGTTCCCTGATGGAACAGAGATGAGAAGAGGGAAACACAAAGCCAGCTCCAACCAGTTTCTGAACCAGTGGTATCACACCACTGGCTGACTCTCCATATGTTGCAAGTTTCAGCGATTCAGTTACTAATGTTTGCTTATATCTTTCCTTTCTTTAGTAACTGACCAAAACAAAATCACAATACATTTAATTTATTTTTCCCACATTGAAATAAAAAACCCATACACAAATTGAGCCATAACTCAATGAATGATTATAATTATACACAGAAAATGTAATAAGTTGGCTACAGACTGACAGACCAACAGTTGTAAATGTAACTGGATTTATATCTAGGGTGTTAATGTGTCTATCCCAGGACATAACAGCCTGGTAACAGCGCCGTCTAAATGTTGTTCCCAATTAATAGCTATTGCATGATACCTTTTAAATTTTATTTGGTCAAATATATACATACCTATACACTATATCTGGATTGGAATTTTGTTGTTAGTTTTATTTATTGCAGAATATGTAAGGGTTTATTAAGGTCTACTTGGAAGAGACGTGTGTAGGATTTAAGGGAATATAATGACAGAAATGGAATGATATAATAAGCATGTTTTCTTTGAAGACTGCCAAACTGCACCATGTTTCTTCAGCAGTTCAGGGGCCTTTCCCAAACTGCCTCCAACACCCTCTCCCTATCCTTTTCCCCTGCATCGCTGCGCTCACACTGAGTGTCCACCACATTAAGTGCCATCCCAAACCAACCAGGAGTGGAAGTGGGTTATAAAACCCTTCAACAGTAAGGCTGCTCTCATGCCGACTTACCAACAATGTGTAGATAGATAGAAGATAGAAATTTAATGCCATCGTACAGAAGTTAACATCTTTCTGCTACATTGTGTTCAGGATCAAATTAATGCTTCTCCAGTGTCCATAAAACAATAGTCATGTTTATTTTACAGTAAAGTGTAACAGGAACTGATGCAAAAACGAGCAGCCTATAAACACCGGCGTGAAGAAGAGAAGATGTTGACAAAAGTAAGAGACAAGAAACAGCGCCAGCGAATCTCAGGGTTTCTCAAGTTTTATTCCCTTTTAAGGATTATTTATTTATTTACTTATTTAACGATTCATTTAGGGTATTTATTTTAATGGCAAATAGATAATATACGCTGCCAAAATTTCAGTAGCACCAATCAAATAAAAGTGATACAAATACATATAGAAGATCATAAAATGGGAGTCATTTCACTTTCCTCCATCGTTACCAAACATAAAAACAGCTCCTTCTTCCACTGCAGAGAGAGAAGTGTGTCCCTAAGCTTGCTGCTGTATCGACACCCTACGCCTTGATGTAGGGTGCTTCATTCAGCTTTTAAGGTGACTACAAACAGACTGACACTTCAACACCTGAATGTCTGGACCTTAAGTTATCAGAGAAAAAAGGTGAGCACACATTAGCAGGTGCTGGGCTAGCAGACTTGTCTCTGACAGGCTGAACAGCATCAGAAAAATGCTGATTTGTAACATCTTGGTTGCAATCTACAGCCTTTACTGTTTGATGCCACAGAATCCCTCTAAATTATAATACACTGTTCCTTTAAATAGTCTTTGAAGCACTGACTGGAATTTCAAATAAGACTAAATAACAAAGTGATTAAAAATATATAATGACTCAATTTTCCAACCACAGTTTTTGTATTCTAAAACATGATTTGATTTCGGTTGTCATTTTTTTAGAGCTGCTTGTCCTCCTTGTGGACAAAGACTTCTTCGGTTTTATGTCATAAGTGCCACAATAGTTTCATTTGAAACAAACATTTCAACAAACATCTAAATGTAGAATAAGCCTCTTCTTCTCATGTGATCATTAGATCAGAATTACCTCCTCCTTCCTCCCACCTGGTGCCGGGTTTCAGCTGGACACAAACACTCTGACACCCACACTGCCCCTCTGGTCTTTTTCTAATTGGAATATCTGCAAACCTCATTTGCATGATTGGTCTTTGGCCACTGAATCTGAGGAGGGCACAACTGTGTGTGTATGTGTGTGTGCATATATATGGTAGGAAATGATGGGGATGTGTTTAGTAATAGAGACATATAGAGGTAAAAACAGACAATGTTTCTACGCTTACAGCACATTTACACAAAGCAGCTGTCTCTTGACAGTCTGTCTCTGACAGGACGCTGTGTGTTGCAACTGAGATGGATCCTCTTTCATCACTGAGGTCAAAGGTCAGCGCCACTGCCTGCTTGAGCACACAAGAGTTCTCATCCAACATCACGGGGATCAGTCTTGAGACCCTCCAGTTCTGTGACAGTCTGATTGTCCTTTCAGTCACTAGATTGCTTTCTTTAAAGGCAGGTGTGTGTGTGAGTGTGTGTGTGGTGGTGGTGGGAGGGGGCTGGAACAGAACCATATGTTTGCAAGGCTTTATAAATCGAAAGAAAATGATGTGAATTCATATTTCTGTCTTTGTGCCTGATGCACAGTCTTTTCTGCGTCTGGTCTCGATCTTTGTTAGAGCATATTTTTTATTCTTATAAATTCTGACAAACTGTTTCCACCTTCTGTACGAGTCTGCATATTCATAAGTTTCTATAAAAATGTCCTCAGACCATTTTTTCTCATTTGCAGATTCTTGTGATTTGCAAGACAAAAGTGCAAATGGTTCAATAAATCAAATGAAGTCCGGCAGTATGAGAAGTGGAATCAGCTCCACTCAGCTTCAGATGAAGACTTTTCTTCTCCTCTTGGACGGGAGTCTATAACAATGTGGTGACCTTTTTCTTGACATTTGGTATTGTGCACATTAGCATTTTTGTAAAGTGTCTCTGCAGGCATATTATGGAAGGTGATGCATCTAAGGATAGGGGACGGAAAGAGCTGACGGTACACGCAAGCTCTGGCAATGAAAATGAATGATGACATGAAATATGAATCATGTCTGTTTCAGGGCTCCATGCTGACAGACAACAGACCGCTCTCTTTCACACACACAGACACAGCTAAAGGTCTGTAATCACCTGAGGAACAAAGTCAGCCTGGGCTCAGGTGAACCTTCTATATTCTGTCTCTACAGATGGCTACTTAGCAGTCTCTGCACACAACAGACGACTACTTACGGATATCCAACTGCCTTTGTCGATGTAGCCCATTAGATTTCATCAGAAAACAACAAATTACTCAAGCACTTCCACAAGTATGACGATACATAAAAAGGGCAATGGATGCCACTGTAGGTATGCATTAAGGCATGCAACTAGCCTCAAGTGCAACACACATCATCTGTGTTATTTCATGACACACACTCAACTTCATTTCTCATGAAATTGCAATAGCAAACACGACTAATCCTCTCATCTTCATCTCCCATCATGCCTCTCAAATAGTTCTTGATATGTCTGAGATTGGAGAGTGAGCACCCCGCAGTCACATCTCAAACAGTCATGCATACCCAGCCCAGCTGCCAGAAGAAAATTTAATTACATTTAATTTGCATGTTTCATACTTGTCATATCAACGTTTCTAAAGGGAGTAGCAGTATATGAGCTGACTTTTGTCACTGGAGGGTGGAAGGGAAGGCGGATGATGCATCACCTAGGCGAGATGTCTGCCATGCTGCAGACCACTGTTCAAGACCATCACGCAATAAACCCGGTTGTGTTTTAGCAATCATTGCTGTGTTTCTGTAGGCTTAAATGTGTGTTTCAGCAAGCCATATGTGTTATGTCATTGGCTTTTAAGGTTTCAGACATCAATGTTTTGTTGCGACTGAGCAGTGTATGTCAGTTTGGTTTTTTGACTCCAAACATGGATGTTTTTTAGCAACTCTTTTGTATGGTGCCAAGAAAAGCAGTTCTGTTTTACCCAGACATCACTGCTTTCCAGCACAGATTGTGCCCCACTAAATTTGGTATTTTAGGCCAAAACATGATATTTTCCTCATCATTACCAGTGATTTTTGTGCCTAAACATGTCATTTATATGCAGATGATATTCAGCTCTACTTCTCATTCAAACCTAGTGAGCCTTTCAGGTTGTCGAGGCTCCTTGACTGCCTTTATGCAATTAGGAAGGGTCTGGACCGCTGAAATGTTTTTACAGCTCAATGATGATAAGATAAAGGTTTTGGTTGTTGCACCTGAAAAGGTTGTCACCCTCAGTATTCAAAGTATTGGGCCTCTTTCCTCTGCTGCTCACTCAAAGCAGCATAATTTATGGGTTATATTTGATCAATCAACGTCATTTAATACCCAAATTAAGCGCCTCATCAAATCTTGTTTTTTCCATTTGAGAAATGTTAGTAAACTGAGATATATTGTTTCAATTGCTGAGATGGAATTTATTATATGCCTTTAGCTCGTCTCACATTGACTACTGTAATGCACTTTTCTCCTCACTGAATATGTCTGCTCTCGCTCAACTGCAAGCGATCCAGAATACCGCTGCAGGACTACAAACTAGATCAAATATTATACAATACGATATTATATCATATTACCCCTACACTAAAATCTCTTCACTGGCTCCCTGTTGAGTTTAGGATCCAGTTAAAAATTGTTATTCATACTTAGAGCATTACACGGTCAGGCTCCCTCCTACAGTATGTGGCTGAACTACTTCAACCCTACTATTCAGCTCACTCTTTTCAATCTAATACGCTAATTTTTTTGTCTGTCCCTTACACTTACCTTAAGACGTGTTGACCAAGCTTTTATGGCCGTAGCGCCTAAATTTTCTTTTAAAAGCCAGCAAAAGACACACCCGTTTAGACATAAACACTTATATAATTGTTGTCCTCTCTTTGTATCACTCACAAACGACTAATGGACGTCTAAAGACAGAGGATGCTGTGGCTGCACAGATGTCCTTTGAGAAAAATGTGTTATTTGGGGCTAATTGACTTGGGTGCAGGCACAGTTGCAGCCCCTTGCGCTTTCTAACACTTTACCGTTGTCCATAATACTCAACAAGAAAAATAGTGTCTTGGAAAGTTAAACAGAATTGGTAGTATGTAATGTGCAAGAATAAAGCATCACCATCAAGGCAGAGCCATCAGTTTAGTGTTTTATCAATGAGCAGTAGTGAGTATACTTATTAATATGATTTCATTTTAAGGAAGTAGTGCTTTAAATAACAAATATGAGTGTGGTTTACTGCAGAAAAAATATGCTAAGTAAGATGTAGTGGATTCTGTGGAATGATAGAGATCTTCTGGTTTAGATAGCCATCAGTAGCCAGTGGCCCTTTGGAACTGCATGTAAGGTCCTGTTGTCGCTGTATTATCAGTGTCACTACTGTATATCCTGTGAGATAGTTCAAGTTGTCCATCAATTTTTGCACCAACACCCCCAAGTCATAGTCATACGCATTTATTGTACGTGGCCATTTCAAGTGTTTTCACACTGAAATGTTCTCTATGATGTTGTGTACTTTGGGGAGCTGAATTGTGTGTGACACCGTTGATAGATGAAGCATAGAGAGACACAGAAGTGAAGGGAGGTTGGAGGGAAATCCAATTTCTGAGGACACGGGACATTGCTTGTCTATATCTGTCTGTGTTTTATATATTTGGCCTCGGAGACAGCAGCAGTTGGAATATGTGCCCTCTGAGGCGGCCCCAGCTTTTATTTCAACTTCATAACGTCCCAATAGAGAGAGAGAGGCACAAAGAGAGGGAGAGGAAACCACATGTAAAAGTGAGTAATAAGACAAAGAAATGTTGTGCAGCGGGATGTGACAGGAGGTTCTGACTGTGTTTGTCGAGGAGAGGAATAGCACAGAGGCTAAGTGAGGCAATCTGTCTGTGTGCCTGTCTATTTATCGAGCAGCTCTCTTTTTGATTGATTGATTCAAGGCTGCATTCGAGGACTGCACAGAATTTGAATATAACTCTAACAGGCAAAGTAAATCACCAAAAATACTTTATTTAAAGAAGCTGTTAGCTATAATTAAGAGTTGGTTTGCACTAATGAATACACAGGGACGCTGTAGGCTTATGTAATGTGTAGAATTTTATATGAACACAAATACAAATGAAGAGAAAAAAGGTTTGAAATTCTAGCTAACAGTTCAGTGGCTGCTAAGCTGAGCATCAAATTGAGTCCAAACAGGTAAACAGAACCTGTAGCAGATGGTGAACGCTCATTAAGGTGATGACGCTCGGCCAGATTCAGATATTACATTCCTACATGCAGACTGCAAAACTAAAATGTGCAAGGTTCTGTAATTACCTGCAAGGTACTTAGTCAGATTTTGAAGAGGCTTTACATGACATACAAGGGGAAGCAGTTTACTCAAGAACAATGTGAAGTTTGTTCTAAAATCATGTCTACTTTATATAATTCTTTGTATTCTCTCTTCATTGCTTTAGTACTCACACAGTCTTATAACTCAGAGTGTGAGAACAGTTGTTAAAGCCCTGTTTCCACTGAGCAGATCAGTTCGGTTTGCTTTTTTTCCCGTTTCCACTGTTCGTACCGTACCGTCCCCATGTTTGGTCCCCCCTCTGTTGGGGTACCTAGCACACAGATCTGGTACTAAAAGGTGGAGCTGT
>JAPZEB010048128.1:0-10915 GCA_029783705.1 Chaetodon striatus
CTTTGGTCCTGAAGGTACACATCTTTTTAAAGCTTTTACTCTTTTACACCTTCTGAATTATTGTCTACAGTGTTCTCTGCTCTTTTCCTGTGGTTTCTTAACATGTTACACGTGCATGCTTGTGGATCTTGAATATCTGTAACAAATTTTATGATAATATGTTTTTTTTTTGGCAAAAACACATTTACTAGGATGATTTTTTTCTACGCTCACACGGAGTTTTCTCCTAATGCCAACTCAACACCCACTATATTTTACTGTAAACAACAAAGTAGTCTTATTTGTAATGCTCACACACTGATTTACTTGCTTGTCTCATTTTCTGATTTTTTCCTTCATTCAGAAAAAGCAAAAACATACAAAAGATTCAAGTGGTGAAGAAGATGTGCATCCTAACTGGAGCTGCTGCTATGCAGATTTTGAAGTTTGTTTCAAAATGTTGACATGGTTTTGGTGTTGTAATTACTTTTTTTTTATAATCTTGAATGTTCTGTATCATAGAAAATGTAATGCTTTCTATTTTTTTTAAATGCTTTTATTTATTTTTTAATGCGTAGAGTTTCATAATGCCTGAAACTAAAACACAAACTTCTCTGTTAAAGAAAAAATATCGTTCTGCGTGACTTCTGTTCTTAAATGCAGCATTTTTAAAAATGTGAACACCTCGAAAAACTCATCAAAGCTGAAGAAATTCATTTTTGAGTTTTACAGCCGATACTTGTTCAAAATGGACTCTGTACCTATATTTTTACCCATTGCCTTTTACAGTGTGGGCAGAGTACATTGTGTCTATACATAAAATTTATATGAATGACTGTAAACATTTTCCTTTATAACGTTCATCTCTCTGCACAGCTTCTTCTGTGTTAAAGTTAATGCTGGATTTCTGCAGCTTTTGTTTCTGGTGTTTAAATATTTTATAAAGTTCCACTGTTTTATATAAAACCTATTTTTATATAGTTGCTATTTTTGTCCCGTCTCTTTTCTTGCATGACATTTGATTCAGAGTAAATAATAATATAATAAATAATAATATAATTTTGTTATAGATGTTATTGACTAATTTACAAAAAAAGAGAAAAACAAACATGACGGAGATGGGTTCTCCTTTGTCAAGGGCATGTATAGCAAAAGGCACAGATTTTAATTTAGTGAAAGTTCTTCTTTGAACACAGGCATATTTTGAAGGTGACAATCACTCATAAGGACCCATCTCTTGGGCCCAACTGCAACCGCACTGCCTGTGTAATGTGTGTGGACAGGTCATGCACCAATGAGGACTCTTAAGATATTGTTTTCAGACATTTATTCACTCCTGTAGAAGACAATATGACGCATTAATTGCCCTCTGGACACCTGTCTCTGCACCTCTGCCCCCCCGGGAATGCATGGGGCTGACAGAAGGAGCTACGGAAACCCAGGAGGGTTTGCAGCAAGTTAATATGCATAGGAAACATTAAAAATAACACTATTTAAAAATAACTCATAGAGATAAAATTCACAAATACTCAACAGAAATTTCAAATGATAATTAATATGTACAAATATAGATCAGCAACAAAAATAATCAAGTGTGCTTTTAACTCTGTTACACTTGCACTGTCTATATTTACGCCCCAGATTTGAAACGTATCCCATGTGCGAAATGTGGGAGAACTACGGTGGCCGGCACATGAACTCGAATGGTCCTATCTAGAGCTACTGTTTGATTTGTCCGTTCTTAGCTACTGTAGAAACAAAATGGCGGACTCTGGTCGTAAATGGCTCATTCTAAGGTAACGGAAAACAACTTATCTTGTTTTCAGTAGACTCTAAACCACTGAAAACCTATTTGTGAATAATGTATGTTGGATTTTTTCCTACTGCTCAGACACAAGGATTTTCTATGTTCAGCCTGCCTTGTTTTTGAATTTGTTGTTCTGTAGAAAAAAGCTAAACTTTAGCCTATGTATAAGCTGACTTATTAAGCTATTTCTAGTCTCTATGACTAAATTTAGTAAACATTATTACTTACATGAGGATACATTACAAAAATACTAGTCAATTAAAAGAGATATATTGCAATTAACAGCTATTGCGCGTAACAGCTTTGTAAGTGACGTTAGCTACTGAATTCTTGCTTTTGTTTTTAGCTGTTTTCTTTGCCATTATACACTTGAACTGCTCATTATTATATAATGAAACAAATGTCAACAAGTATAAACATGTCAGACGTAGTAAACAACTAAATTTTGACTTAATATATTGCGTTATTTATTTTATTTTTGTCTTTGTAGGATATTTGCGTTAGCTAGCTACTGAGGATACACAACAAGTTCAAGGACCATGGGCTTTGTGAGTGAAAAGTAAAATTTCTCCTATTCTTTCCTAAATAAGATTACTTGACCCACTGATTTAAAGAATTTAGGGAACAATCCAATATTTAAAAAAACAATTATGCCATGACATAAATTAGCTATTTATGAAACAACACGGGAAGGCCTATAAACCCATGTTTCCCACAGTCCCTGAAGGCGTCACCGTTCACCGCTGTGTGGCTGCAGATCTTTGCGGCTCTGGAGGATGAGGAGCGGCGGGGATGCTGCTGCCTCTGCTCCGCCGATCACACACTCGGTCCCGCTGGTAGTCTGAGGGGAAACAGTCGCAGCCATGGCCTCGGACAGTAAGTACGACCGTCTTTTCACCGTCTGTCCGTTTCTAATCCTGATTCCCCCCCTGTGTCAGTGCCTGGGGATGGATGCTGTTTTCAGGCTCTCCCCTCTGGTTTCTTTTTGGGGTTTGGCTGACTGATAGCGACAAAATGCGCAGGCCAATTTAGTCTCTTTTATCCAATACTATCGTGTTTCTGCATTTATCTATATTATTGGTATTTTAGGGCCTTTATCAGTCTCCAGACAAAGGAATAATTATGATATTCCTTAAGTATTCCTGAAGGGGTACTCACTGGAGAGTTGATAGTTGCCTCATCATGGCCACTTCACGGAAGCTTATTTTTGTACCTCCTGTGCAAAATTTTAAGATTCCGGATTTGGATTGCCTTTGCAGCTAAACCCAGTGATCATGCTAACATTGTATCAATCAGATATATTTTTGTAGGATGCTGTTTTCTGATACGGGCCTTGCACAGAGCCTGTGGTATCTTTTACTGCGTTTATTAATATTACTACTAATATGTAGGCCTAATATTCCTGTCATGTTGCTGCAGGGGCTTCACAGTTCTGCTGTGATACTGCACTTTGCATAAGATGTAGTAATTGTAGTATGGCGTAGGGGTATGCGTGTATAATTTTAAGATACTTTGGAGTATTTCCATTGAATTTACACTTAAACTCCACTGCGTTTCACAGAAAAATAGTGTCCTTTTTCAACACATTTGTTTGACAAATAGAGCCACTGTAGTTACTCTGCAGGTTAAGATCTTATATATAAAAAAACGTGATGGACTTTTTGAATATTTTGCATTGTTACTGATTAAACTAGCCAACAATATATATAAAGTAGATACAGATTAGCTCCATCTCGATCAGCTGCAATATGAAAACGTTGCTTAATACATAATGTAATAATATTACACCAATAACATACATAAACCACTTTGATTTAGTGCTATTTATTGCACCTCTATAAAGAGTGACAGAATAGTTTCCTCAAGGAACCCCTTTTCTATCACTGAGTAAATTGATGACCCTTGAATAAGTGACATATTTTATGGATATTTCATATTATATTCAATGCATATTAATAACAGTACAGGAGAA
Organism: Chaetodon striatus; assembly: GCA_029783705.1. NCBI lineage: Eukaryota > Metazoa > Chordata > Actinopteri > Chaetodontiformes > Chaetodontidae > Chaetodon > Chaetodon striatus. Next base: position 3,759 of record JAPZEB010048128.1, read on the forward strand.
CTGATAACCTCTATAGTAGTATAGTAGTATGTCCTGTGATTATGACACCAAAGATGACTTTTACTGATATTTTTAGAAACTTATTATACAACTCTCTGAATGTAGGTTTTTTTTTTTTAATTTTTATTTCAACAATCATACATACTTAAAAGGCTTATTTTTGACGAATTTAGTGTTTTCTTCTCCCTGATGCGTGGCCATTGTTATATGAGCTCTTTGGTTGTTTTAACTTTGAACTTTTGTAATGCAGGACAAGCCTGTTCAGCAGAGAGTGAAGGCTCTGTTAATGTAGCTTGTGTGCAGGTCTTTATAATGACCAATAATGTACTTTCTTTTCCATAAATCACTGAAATGCTATGATATAGGCTGACCACATTTTTAAAGAAAAAAGATTTCTTACACCCCTTAAAATCAAAATCTGGAAGGCCGTGCGACCCTCTAGTGAAGCTTTGGCGACCCCTAGTGGGGCTAGCTTGACTTGCCATAGTACTAAAAACACAGGTGTTACTGATAACATTAACAATGGCTCTGTTTCATTTAAAGTGAAGCAGCTAAATAGAATTAGGTCATCATTAATTATTAATTTCCTCCTGTGTTTTTCTGACTATAACATGTATAAATGTCTTCCTCTTAAAACACTTATGGCCAAAATTAAAGGAGCAAAAGAGCTGAGATTTGCTGAGTTTTAGTCTTTAATATTCATTGTTGTGGTTCCCAGGCCATAACAAATACGGGAAGGGACACAGTGGGTGGTGTTAAATCAAAAAGTATTCATTATAACAAAGTAAACAACTAAAAAGAAAACCATATGGAGTGTGGATTATCAGTAAGTCAGTGATGTAGATGTGAGTAGTAAAATAAATAGTGTAGTATAAAGTGTTGCTCCCAGGTGCTCCAAATCAGCCGCAGCACTCCTGTGACGCTTTCAAGATCAAAGGGGAAAAACAGTTACTGGTGAACAACAAACTCAGCAGCTCAGGGGCCGTCACATCATCAAGTTCCTACATTTCCCATAATGCAATTCAACAGTATCTTTAATTAGATTCTCTCTGGCTGGTTAAAACCCACACTGTTCAAACTCCACACCTCCAGTTTGTCTCACAGGCTTTCTGTAAAAAAAAAGTCTTGTGTTGCATCCAGTCAAAGTCTGAGGCCAGAATTTCTCAGTTGAAATTTCCAACTTGCGACCTTGAAGCGTTTAAGGTGGAGTAGATGGATTTCAGGGTCAGCATAAGCTGAGAGAACCCTGACCCTATGAAGCCATCGGGGGTCATCTTCTCAGCTCTAGAACCACAGAGGACCAAGCAGTGCCCCTCATGGTGTATTAACTAGTCTTCATTTGAGTGGTCTTTTAAGTTAGATTTTGAAAGCAGGACAAATACTTGTAGTTGGGTATTTTTACGTAGCTTTAGGTACTTTGACTTGTGTAAATAATCCAAGACCCTTTCCCACCACTGTAATCATATTGCTGTGCTGCCTGTGAGGCTTTTTCAATTTATATTTATCATTTTTGATTTGTGCAAATGACAAAAAAACGAGAGACAAACAGCGATGATGCAAATTAGAAAGTTTAACTACTGTCGCTCCGCCTTGACATGCTTCACCCAGATGTAAATTTACAAGTAAACTCAGCAGACAAGTGAGTTGAGATCAAGACAAGGTTTACTGGTCAGAAGGCAAAGCAAAGTCCAACAACAGGCAGGTAATCAGCAAAGGGAAACAAGAATTAAAACAGCTGTTAGAGGATTTAGGTTTACAAATGGAGACTCTAATTAGGTGTAATGAGGGCTGAGTGTGCAGCCAGGTGGAGAATCAGGTGACTGGAAGAGGTAAGATAATAGATCCGTTTCACAGCAGACATTTTGACATTTCCCAGCAGGGAAAACACAGATGTAATCAATACGATTAATAACAACTGCATCTATGGTGAACGAAGAATCCGAAAACAGAGACAATTCTTAATGACTTTGAGTAAAACTGGGCCAGGTTTAACACTTAAACTAAATCATCTCTCATGTATCTCTCATACAACTTGTGCAGTAAAATCCAAGTCTCATTTATCTAGTCGTAAGCTCAGTACTTCCCAAAACATTTAGTTTTGCTAAAACCTTACTTTTTGAAACAATTTGACATGAACAGTCTTTGGCAGGGATGAGTATCAAGCCGGGGCAAGCAGGTTAACTCTGTGGTCATGAGCACAATTTAAATGCACAAGATTAAAGTGTCTTAAAGGGGACCTGTTGTGCTTTGTTTTATTTTCTGTCATAAATATAATATTGCAATGATGGGTGTTCATATTAAACGTGGCCGCAGTCTCAAATAATGAGGTACATGTATGTAAATTCCCTCAGGCTTCAGACCATTTTGCTGGTGACAGATTTCTTTACATGTTCATCTTACATGGGTGTTTACATCACATAGCCTACACTGACACATGAAGCTACATGCTGAAGTTAAGGAAAAAAATCTAATGTCTGTTGCTGATCTGAATTTCTCCCCAATTTTGGATCATATTCCTGGTGGAACGTGTCCAACTGTGTTGAGAAGCTTTTATTGGTGATTTGTTATGATAGAAAGTGCCGCTGTTTTCCATCACAGTCATCTCTTGGCTGCAGTGACCGTGCAGAGACGCCAAGATACAGAGGACCCTGAAGCGCTGACCAATCAGAGCAGACTGGTCTTTTTCAGAAGGGGAGCTTAAACAGACAGGCGCTAAAACGGAGTGTTTCAGTTAGAGGGTGTGTACAAGTACTGTAGCACAGACAGTATGAGAAAAATAAAGAGTTTTAGTCTATTTACCATTAAGCATCTAAACATTTTCTAGAAAAATACCCTAAATACGAGGGGTGTAACGATCCATTGATCTGGATTGATGTATCGATTTAGTGGGTACAGACCCAGTATCATTGATGCAAAGTGAAAACATCCATATCGTCATCTTTAGGATACGCTTTCATTTTAAAAGTCAGTGTCACACTGTCAAACGCGGCAGGAAGATAACAAGCAGCCAAGAGAAAGATGATGAGGATAATGTTATTTCCTCAGGAATAAATGAGCAGTGTGGAAATTTTGGATTTCAGAGAAAATACAGATCAATAGACAGAGCGCCTGTGGTACATAAACAATGCTGTTATGACATAAAACAGTATGTATATGCCTGTTGTTAATCCATGTTTTGTGGCTGTTGGGAGGAATTTTAATATCATGTCATATCGATTGCAGGTCCTTATATCGCATCAAATCGAAATTATATCGCGGCAGACTTTGTGAAATTGGCAAATATGCATTGTTGTCCAAAGAATGGATATAATATTGTATCATGATGAAACTTGTTATTGACACCTCTACTAAATACAAGTATTATCCTAAAAATGAGCATCGTACTTCCTATTTAAATAGTAAGTTTTGTTGTTTGGGAAGCACTAGGGACACAAAGGTGATCCCCATTAACTTAAGTTCATAAAGAATCTTCTCCATCTTTGGTTTCTTTGTTAACTGTGGAGACTGTGAGAAAAACAAAGTTTTCTTCATGAATTAAACAACACAGGGTGAGTAAGTGATATACGAATAATCATGCTGTGGGTGAAGTATTCCTAGTGACTGGGACATGAGCAAACATAACTGAAAACCATGATAAATCAATGGTTAAATTAACCCCCCTCCCCCATAAAAATGTCACACACAGTTGAGTATATCTTATCATATCAACATGTGCACATAACCCTCTAACCTGCTCCCCTCTGCGGGTGTGACGAGTGTTGTTGAGATGCAGAGAAGCATCAAAGATCCTCAGTGTGCTCCATTAAACAGTAGGGAGCAGTCAGCCATGTGTGTCACGCTGTTTGTGGTTATTGTGGCCTAGTTACAGACTGCTTCGATATCTAATTCATGGCTCAGAGAGAGAGGTCAGCGCTCTGAATAGAGACTTGTGAGTAATATTTAATGCTGCTGTCTGTGTGATCAGCTGTGTCGGTAAATTGAAACCGCCTTGAAATCCATGTTTTTTCCTGTTTATTTGAAGACCGGGGAGCATTGACAGGAAACCAGTCATCTCGCCACTTTCCCCTTGTTCCACAGGCTGATTGGAGTCACATAAAGATTTCTCAGAGGAACAGATATTCAGATTAGTTGTGTTGAAATTATGGTGGGTGAAGTTAATCATCTGCAGTTAAAACCCACTGTTCACTTCCTGCTCAGAGGCAAACAGCACAGAGACGAGCTGGGGAACATAGTGGAGCATTATGCAGCTTAAGAAACAGTTATTATTTCTCAGGAGTCAGTAGCAACCACAGAGCTAAAATAGAGTGAATATTGGACTCATATTCATCAAATGAACACAAACACCTCTCCTAATGAACCATCGTGTTGCTCTGTAACTGCTGACTGTTTGCAATCAAGTTCCCCACATCAACTCAGAAGGTGATGATACGTCAGTGTCGGCCCCTAAGTGCCCAAAACAAATGAGTTGTTACAGGTTTAACTCGACAGGAAATGAGCTGGAAATCCAATGATATGAGTTAAACGAGGTTGTAGCTCTTTCTATAGGGTTTGGGACTGCAAGCAAAGTTTTTTTGGTTACACGCACAGTACATGTTTTTGTAAATGGCACCCAAAGGCAGTGTTGCAGTACTCAAGATCAGTCTTTGGACCACGTTTTGAAGGCCTCGGTCTCGTCTCGCAATCATTTTTACTCAGTCTTGTCTCTGTGTGAGACAAAGAGGGAATTTTAATTTAAAACTGGTCAAGCCCAGAACTGCGGGGATATCACTTAATTGCCTGTACAAAAAAGGAGTACTGAATAAAGTAATTAGCTGATTTCAGCTCCTTAGTGTTTGTTTGCTCATATAAAAACAAAGTAAGATTCCCACACACAAGATTTCACCTCTGCAATGCCTTCTGATTATTTTATGAAGATGTTTCTCATCATACATGTATACATACACACATATAAACAGTATGGCTATGAAAGATCATCAGTGCATCATGCACTGTGGGACTCACACTGGTCTGATATTGGTCTTGATTTGATCTCCGTCCCTTAAAGTCTTGATCTTGTATTGGTCTCCATACACGCTGATCTTGGTCAGTGCTTGGTCTTTAGGTTTACGTTGTGTTGACTGAACCCAGGCACCAGATAAAGAGTTTATTTGAAAGTTTTTGCAAACCACATTTTTTACGGTATTTTGTAGCATATAAGCTGGAACTTTTAAATTTCTCAGCAACGCTGTGGTGAAGATAGGATTAGGTTTAAGTGCAAAAATCACTTGGTTATGGTTAGGAAAAGATCACGGTTTGGCTTGAAACACCCATGTTTGGTGGCACAACTGCGGATAAGCAGTTGCAGGTCAGTGAAAAACATCCAGGTTCGGTTGCTGACAGGCAGCTGGGAAATGCCTTTATGTGTTGGTGAAAAACACCAAGGTTCAGTGCCACAAACACTGGTGGAAACACCGCAGAGGATCACCATTAAAACCACGAGTGCTGTTAGTTTCGAACAGTGGTCTGCAGCATGGCAGGTGTCATGTCATCCATCATCCCCTCCACCAGCCAAGGACAAAAGTCAGCTCATGTACTCACTTTAAAATTGTTGATATAATACGTGTGAAACATTCAAATGTAAAAACATATATTGCAAAAGTTTTCTTCTGGCGACGACTAGTTGACGACAACACTGTCCAAAGGTGCCAGTAAATAATGATTTAGAAATACGTAGCACATGTCCCAGCAGAGGTAGCTATTGATGGCAGAACAAAAGAGATTTTTTTTTTAAAACAAACTGTATCATAAGATCTATTTACACGCTTTCAGCTGCAACTTGCTGTAAGATAAGACTTTTAAGATAAGGAGTGAGATGGTAAGCTATGCCTTATTAAAAGGACTGCTAGTTGGCACGCCGGCCAGCTTGGTTGCAAACACAACTAAACAACTATAAGTTAACACAGTTTGTGACGTTTTTCTGTAGCTCCTGATCATATCTCAGCAGAGTGCTCTGTAAAATGACTCAGAATATTCTGCAACAAGTTCCAGAGTTAAGATTATCTTTCAAAGATAAAAAATGAACTGAAGCTCAAATTTATCCTAATTAAGCGATAAGCCTTCTTTTGATCTACAAATTACCAGTGTCATGCTTCATAAAAATACTCAAAGTGTTTGATTAAATCAAATTTTAAAAACAATGTTTTACAATGTTTTATAAACATTGCGTACACACAAAATGAAGCATTAGGCTTTTGTCCGTACGTACTCTTTTAGTATGGATCCTAACCATTGTTTTATAAATGAGACCTCTAGTCTTTATTTTTCTTGCAGTGCTTGGCAGGTCAGTTTCCCCACCTTCCTCCGTGTTGTTGTGTCTTGGTGGTATTCAGGAAGAGACGTCGGCCTCGCCCAGTGGGAGGCAGGAAAGCTGTGATGATTGACGGTTCATACAGGACACAGAACAGCTCAGGCTGGACAGTCGGACTTCAGTGAAAGGAGAACAGAGGGATGAAGGAGGGAGTTTAGGAGAGAGGTCAAGTTTGTTCTTTGCATGAGTTTGTTTTTTGGGGAGGAGAAGACAAAAAGAAAAGAGTAGAAAGGATTGAGGAGAGAAGGAGGAGGTGAAGACATGGCCAGCGAAGGAGGAAATAATGAGACTCAGTCAGCAGCAGCAGGCCGCTGGTTCACACGTAGAAAATGTAAGTTTGAGTCTTATTTCTGAAATCCGGAAAATGCTGCGTGATGATTGAGCCCAGTTTCTCATCTCTTGTCTCGATTGTTTATTTTCACCTGCTGTTAGAATTTTATTTTACTGTCTGGTGTTGATGGACGGATGATACGGAGGCACAGAGCCTTGTTTCAGACATGTGAAAGCGTTTCAATATGATGCACTGTACTGAATCAGTGCGATTCTTTACTTAAATTTAAGCACTACCACACTTTAAAAATACTCTGTTACCAGTAAGAGTTCTGCATTGAACATGTATGTAATTATAATGAAGAGAATGTACTTTAAGTATTACAAAAAAGAAAAATGTTGCTATGCAGGGGAAACATTTTGATTTCAGAAGTCAGGGGTTTTTCAGATACCCCTATCAAAACTAGGGCTGCAACTAACGATTATTTTCATTGTCGACTAATCTGTCGATTATTTCTTCGATTAGTCGACTAGTCATTTT
>JAPZEB010048137.1:0-10915 GCA_029783705.1 Chaetodon striatus
AGAGACAGAATGGACCCAGGTGGAGTGAAAGGTTTTACTCAAGGTAAAAACAACCATTTTTATTACTGGAAGCACAATAAAACCTTCATGAGGAAAAAGCCATGAATTAATTTTATTCAGATGTTAGTTTCCAGGGAGATGTTATTGAGATGACATAGTGATGTAAACATTGCCGGTGCTGCTATTACAATGTTTTGACCAATTTAGAATTGAAACAAATTCTAATCCTGCCCTGAATTACTTCATTTTTTAATAATAACAACAGAACAGAACAGATCAGAGTTTTAACAAAGCACCAAACAGGTAAGAACTCCTGATAAAATCGTAATGATACCCATGTGACTGTGGCAGAGTGCGATTGTTTGCTCCCAGTGATTAGGATCCGTGTAGATCTGTCTCCTCCCTAACAACCCCCCATACAACTTCAATATTATTAATAAGTTAGCTACAGTTGATTTTAGATCTTTTGACATCAGCCAGAAGTGAAATTGCACCATAGAACTGCTCAAACCGAAGACAGCTGACCAGAAATTTGGACATGCCAGAAATCCAGCTGATCTTTGAGGCAGATTGTCGATCATCAGGCAATTAATCAAGCATGATGACCCTCCTCATACTGCACCTCAAATGACAAGCGATCTGGCTTAAATTCAGCCTGATTCTAAAATTAGTGAGGGGCAACCAATTACGGGCCAAAATAGGGCTTAATCCTGACAGTGTCTGCCCGGCTTTAGTCCCCCAGCTATCAGCCAGTTAAACTAAGAGAGCTAATTGCACAAAACAACATGTGCTCATAACAGCTAGAATGTCAGGGCCTTGTTGAGTATCTCCTTTAACCAACTGATAGCAAGTGTTGTTTGTGTAAATCATCTAAAACATCATTCCGTGCCAAAACTTCCTTTGCCTAGATTTAAAATTCTACACACTTCTCATACTGCACCTCAATTGGGGTGGGCGATATGACCTTAAAATAATATTTAATATATAAGATTTTTGCAATTACCATATTCTCGATGAAATTATTAATTTGAGAAAAACATATATTAATTTGAGAATAAAATAAGCGAAATAGTATTACAGTTTGCTTAAAATAAGTAAAAACTCAACAGAAATGATCTCTTATTTCTTTAGTTTGTAAACAACAACAGTAACTCAGAGTGAGATTCAGATTCTGTATACAGTATTACTAGTTCAACATAATAAAGTCTACCACAAATTACACAATTAAACACTTCTCGGTATCTATCTATCTATCTATCTATCTCTATATATATATATATATATATATATATGTACATAAATCAACAAGTAATTTCCGTCTCTTTTAACAAAATCCTAAATGATGGAGTTGTTTTTTTCCCCTCCTGACCTTTATGTTCTGCCATTTCTCCTCTAATAATCATGCTGTAACCTGTGACAGGCTGTGATGGTACCAGAACTATCACACTGTCACATGTATGTAGTTTTTTCTTGAGCCGCGAGCATCGCGTACGTTCACAATACCAAAATTATATGACAAAATCACCTGATGACACCATGGGCATGGTGAGAGAGGAGAGGGAGAGATGCTGTGCTGCTGCCAGAGGAGCTGCTGACTGAGTTCCCTGTGAATGCTCGCTCGCTAAAAGAGTCTGACAAGTCCAGGGCCGTTCATAAAACATTCAGGACGCCACAGTTTATTCCACACCACTGAGGCTGCTCCTCTTTTTGGAACCACTGCCAAGTTGGCTATAACTTTGCTTTCAGCCATGCTTGTTGTTGCCGTGGGTAACAGTATGACATCAATATGTCAACAAGTTGAAATATCGCGAGTATTGCAATATGAAAAATTATGATGGTATTATCGTGGAAGAGATGATATTGCACACCCGTAATAACAAGCAGTAAGTCAGACATTCAGCCTGATTCTAAAACTAGCTTGGCGCTACCAAGGTTTCCAAGTCCTGCTAGCCCTACACATATCAGGTGAGATCAACCTGCATAGTGACATGATTCTGTATATAACTCAGATGTTTAGCAAACCCTTGTCTTGGTTTGTGTTTTGTCTTGTTGGAGATACTGAAAGGTCGGCCCTAAGTTTATCACAGTCACTCAGTCTATAACAGATATAGCAATGTTGTAAATGTATATATAGCAACACAGCCCTTATGTGTCAGTCTGCCTGGGTGGATGGCAGCTATACTATACAAAGTGCAGGGCTGTGACACCAGAACCCAGGCTTCACATCCAGACTGCTTTCTGTGGGGAAACAAAAGCTCTTTGGTTAAGGTTAGGGAGAGATTGTGATTTCAGTAACAAAGGTAATGGTACATAAGTAATGCTGTTGTCACTACAAGTGGATAGTTTATTGCAAGGTTGTCTATTTTGGCAGAAACAAATAAAATACATTGTCCGTGAACATTTTGTCACATCAGAAAATGTCATTTGAACGCACTTCTCGTTTCGGATCAGCTGTATAGGAATGTGATTTCTCTGACAGGGCTGCTGTATGTGGTGTGAAGGAAACAATCAGATTTCGGACACAATCAGCTGCAGTGTGAAGGTTTTCACAAAAAGGGATGAGCCACCACTTGTAGTGTGCCAGGTTCTGAGGTAGGCTGCATGAACAGCTTGGTGTTTGTGGAGAAGTGGAAGTCACATTCTTGCTGAGAACACATATCCTCCGGATAGTTCTGGCAGCACAGCTCGCACAGCTTGCAAGACACAGGTGAGAGGCTTAGCAGCTAACAGCGGTGCAGAGAGAAAGTACAACATGCACCAGAAAAGTAACACCGGTGGAAACAAAACAAAACTTGCAGAAACATTCTGACGGTAAAGTGTTTCTCACGACTGAGGAACACACAAACGTAGCACAAAGTGCGGAAAAGCTTCTATCAAGGTGACTAGGGGTCTGTGAAATGAGCTGAAACATTCAAGAACTGAAGGGGATGAAAGACAGTGCTCCCTGACCTACTAAGCACTCAGTTACTATTCAGATTTGATTGTAAAAAGACTTCACACACGACGTCCGTGCGCACACACGCCACCTTGTAGTGTTGCCTCAAGTGAGCAAAGTGAAAACGAATACCAATTATTTTTTGCTAGTTCCAGCATTTGCACAAAAAACAAGTCAGTCAGAGAGCTTCTGCATTTCTCCATCACTAACTAGGAATCAACACTGTTTGAGTGAGTCACAGAGTCACCTCTTTTCAGGTTGGATCCATCAATAATGTCATTGTAAGATGTAAAGGGGTTCTATGGAAAGCAGGCTCTGCATGGATTCCTTCTAGGATGGATTTAACAAAAGTGTAACACAGCAAGGTATGTGGAGAGGAATAAAACAGTCAAAGCACTAACTTCCCCTGAAAGAAATGCTAAATCTTTTACGCCTCTATTTGGCTCCCGTCTTTTCCAAGGGGTTTTTGTGGTAGCTCCATTATCCAAAAACACTCAAGCTGTGTATCTAATTTATTTCTTTTATCTTGACCACTTAGTCCCTCTTTTAAAGGTAAGAGTCTGACCTTTCCATAACATCTGGAAGGACCATCCCGCAGAAAGCAAGACTGACCTTTATTAGGCATTCTCTTTCTCAGCAGGCTGTCAATTAACCTTCAGTAAGGCGGGGACAGCATGAAACATACTGGAAAAATAACTCTTCTGAAAGGGGAGAAAGATTTTCTTTTAACTTATTTATTTAACTCAACTTTTTTTTAATTCATATTTTTTATTAACCCAACATACGGAATTCAGCTCATAACAACATTCATGATTTGTGCTCTCAGCGAGGTGAAGTGCATTACATCTAATAAGATCATGTTAGGTTCTTATTAGCCATACGGATGTTATTGCAGACGCATTGGGAACATTCCCTCGTGGTATAATCATCGCAGCAACAACATCAACAACCAAAAGGGTAATAATATTCCATGTACTTTCAAAAGATTGAGCTTTGGGATCGAAAAAATGAAGTGGGAGAGCATTTGTAAAGATTCAACACTTGATTACCATTGTTTAATACTCCCTGGTAAAACATCTGTGCGGATAATTGCTCGCCTGATTTCTTTTCTCTCCCGGCCGTGCCCTTCTTCATTTAATGCATGAACCTGTGCAGTAACAACAGTATTTAATTGTGAGAGGAAAGAGGCATCCTACAGTGAAGTGAGTTAAAGGGACAACTTCTCCATTATCGCACGTTTACATTGTTGTTCTCCTTTTTTTTTTTTTTTTGGTGAGAAAATGGGAGGTTTTTTATGCAGCAATCTGCTTGGAGGAAGACAGGTCATTTTTTAAATTAAAATTAAGCAATCTGGCAAAGGAACTCTAATTGGAGGCAACATTTTGAGTAATTGTGCACACAGAATGATTACACTGTGTGACTGATGATGAATGACTCCTCAAGCATCTTTGAAAACAAATTACCACAGAGTTTCCTCCCTGAAACTGTTTGTTTTCTTGCTGACTTTGAGTTGTCATTCATGGCCCCCACTTCATCTTGTTGTGGAAATTTGTTCAAGTTTATTCATGTGTCACATGCTGTGTATGGGAATGAGGCATGGGGGGGTATTGCAGTGTTAACGGTATACTGGGGTGTACTTATCATCATACTTGTCTGTATGATTTTGAATACCATGTAAAAAAAGAGGTTCTTCTTTCTAATAAACTGCCATGGATATATGGTATTGACGATGTATTGTATGTAGTGCACAGCCCGTGCCACCAGAGGTCATTCTGGATATGGAGTAGCAAGGACAGAGAGATAGCATAGGGGGAAATAGCATATTTTCAAATTTTAATTGGCGACTTAAGGGTTTACTCGGACTAAATCAGAGTTGGTGATTGTTGTGAACCGACATGGTTTTGGTGAGTTTTATTTTGTGTCTGCTGAGTTTGAATGAAGTCTGTTTTACAATGAGTTTACAAGGCAATTAAGCTAGGTTGATTTTGGTGACAGGGGAAAAAAACTTGAATTCAGAAGTTGTGCTGTTGATTTTCTCTGTTTAATAAAGAAAAAGGTGTGGTAATATTTCTGATGTTTATTTACTAATAATTTTCTGTTTATATATAGGGTGAAAATGCTAAGAGAGCTTGCAGAACGTAGCAGACTTGCTGGTCAGGGTAGCACCGCACACCAATACTGTCATATAGCCCGGTGAAATTTAAGATGTTATGAATAACAATAGATATCGCTTAAGTCTATGAAGTATCGGAATTAAGCTTAGGCAGTATCATGGTAATAGAGCACAGCAACGTTTGTAGGAATTCCAATGGTATGATTTGAAATGCCATCAAAAATACAGACGCTCCTCTTTCTATAGGATGATACGAAGATGCCGTATTGACGATGTATTGCATGTAGTGCATAGCATGCACCACCAGGGGTTGGTCTTTACTGGTGGAACAGGCAGCTGAGCTGAGAAAGATGGTGACTGTGAGTGGTGGGGATAACATTACAGGACAGTAAACAGTTGACCACCAACGGCAGAGAGAGATCATGGGGAAAAATGGCGTGTAGATGCAACTGTGAGGGAGCTCAACTCACTCCCTCACTGTTAAGGTGAAAAGTTCCTTTCGTTTATCAGTTCAGCTGAATATTTTGCTTTGGTTGAGTGACGTGTTTATCATCTAAACTTAAGATCAACTTTAGTTGTTAAATAGATTGACTTCATTTAGTAAGTTTTTTAAAATTTATTTTATTTGTTTTGGTTTCTAATCATTGTTCAATCGGAGGTCCACTTCCTGGTTAATGACAAGGAGGAAAAAAGTGAGGAAGTTATGGAGTCTTAGCATGTCTCATCATTGGGGTACAACACATGCGCACTGAAATCTGGTCTGCACCTGCCAAGGACTCAGTAGCTGGCGCACCATCATAGAGCATGGGGATGATTTATTCGTTTCACTGAGGCATCCACAGTCGGCCTTGAGTTGGAATATGTCTGATATGAAAAATTGCATACACAGAGAAGAATTAGAATTCTGCAATTATTGAAATGCTCTATTGGCCATCCATTCGAACAAACTCAAAAAGTTCTGTGAAGCCGAATGCACCCAAGAGGGCTAAAGAGGCACCCCCCAAGAGCGCCTGAGCGGACCCCATCATATATACCTAACACCATCTGCTGTAACCCTCCATCACTGTAGCTCTAGTTCTTGTACTCTGTATCTCCCATGTCCCAGCCTTCATCGAATAGCCTCCGTTGAGGATGGTGCTCTCATAAACGTGTGTACATGAATGCCACTTGCTCCAATAGTGCTGCATTGAGCCCTGACTAAACATAGCAAGATATTTATTTAATTGGAAACAATGGTGTATCGAACACCCTTTTGTGTTTTGCAAGTGCTCTGCCTTGTAGTACAGTGGGGTTTATTTCAATTCAGTTCAAGGGGCTTTGTTGGCATGGGAAACATGATTACATCGCCAAAGCAAGTGTGAAATATAGACAAAACATATAAAGATCTACTAGACATTTAATTATATAGATGTCACTGCTGACTGGGTAACATCTCTGACACACCCACACCAATTGAGACAAATAAAATACCTCAAAGCCTGATGCACACCATTTCAAAGAAACATGTTATTCAACCTTGAAACTGTAGTAAAATGGTGCACACCGTTTTGAGATTGAACGTGCCCAAGGATTTGGTAATGTGGGACCTTGGAGACTGGGGAGGAAGCACTGGGTTTTCCTTTTGTATTTTGTTTCTTACCAGCTTTCGTAAAATCAATTCTCTCCGGGGTAGTGTGTTGCAGAGTTATTGTACATCTCAAGACCTCCATTGAAGGACTGATGAAGGTAACACAGTAATAGCTTTAATTGTCTGTTTAATTTGACCCATGCCAGCTGCAATAGTCTGAGCAGGGACTATTTAAAGCCCTGTTTGATTTATTTGGCTTTTTGTTTGTGGGCTAGGAACCCCTCCCTCATGTCAGTAAATTTCCTTTGTTCTTGTATTGATGCCTCTGAACCAAGGTTCTGGACTGTGGTGGGCATTGTTGGTTCTCTGAATCTCCCAGAACTGCTGGCGCACATCCTGATCAAGACGACTGTGGTGATTTAAGGGTTTATTTTTGACCAAAGCAGAGTTGGTGATTGTTAGAGCAGTGGATTAACTAACTAGACAACTTACTAGACAAAGAAAAATGGTTTTGGTTAGTTGTATTTTGTTTCTGTCAAGTTTGAATCAATGTGTTTTGTGATGACTTTTGTGAGTACAGTTGCATTTTTGTGTAAAATAAGGAAAATAGGTAAAATAAGGTAGGGTATCTTATGCCGCAGTTAAATGTCAGTATGTTATGATGGTATGAAAATATAGATATCTTATATATCTAACTAAATTAACTGAGTTGAGGTGTAATATATGTCTTTTTCTTGTCACTAGAATGCTTACATTTTCAAAGGTACTATACTATTCAGTGGCATGGCAAACACCTTGACACATGTGTTACAAATGTGGGTACACTTGTTGAGCACCGCGAAAGGACAAAAGTGACTGCTCTTTGAGGTTCCTGGAACTGCAGCAGTCTTTGGCCTATTTTGAAGCAAACAGGTTGTGATCTATGATTTCAGTCAAGGTCTTCTTGTTGAGATTTTGGCTGCAATAGGGCAAGAAATACATGAGCAATAGCAAACTGAACACAAATGTCCCTGGCGATGCTTTTCAAGGCTAACTTATGTGAATAATTTAGGTCTTACTGTAGCTTTAGCATTAATTGTATAGCGGTGGGACACAGTGGATATTACCTTACTGTTGTGTAACTTTAACTCTGGATACCCCCTATTTAAACAAATACTGATGGGCAAATCCACAAAGAATGAATTGTGGCCGCTAGTAGCGCCACTTTCAGCCACTATCTGCCCTGTCTCAAGGTGCAATTCACGAAAGATATTGCACTAATGATGCAACAACGTAAAAACACACCCGTAAAGTTTTGCAGGTGGGTACAATTTGCCCTTTTTGCATTTGATGACCACGTATAAATGTTGCCTTTGTGTTAAGAACACAGTAAACAGAACAACGGCAGAGAGAATAAGAAAACTGAAATTTTCAGACCACAAGCTACAGGTCCTGACCAGTGAGGTGTAGGAGCATTCCTCTAAACCTCAGGCAAAGAATTTGATCACTGGGAAGTCTGGACGTGACACCCCTTATAAATGCACTTCAGTTATCACCAGCACTCTAAAGATGCTAATAATTTCCCTGTTACTGTGTGTGGCTGATGTATTGTAAATTGGACTGTTTTTCCAATGAGGCTCATTTGCATCCAAAGGGGCCGACTTTGCGCCCAATGTATGCTTATTACCTTATTTAAATATGTGCAAATAGCACAGGAGCATCAAGATGCTATTTCCATGGCAGTGCAGTTAGGGGTGCATTTCACCCTTTGCAGGTGCTTGAGTGGCCGCAACAGCCGTGCAATCCTTTTGTGAATTTGCCTCTCACTGTAATAGTCTGATGTTGAGGACAGACATGCAGGTTTCTTTTCCACGCACCATTTCTTTTGTATTTTGTGGAAGATCAGAGGACATAGTCTTACTTCTAAAGCTGTCTTTTGTAGGTGCAGAGTTGAAAACTTTTCAGGCTTAATTCCAGTTCCAGCAGCTGTTATGATACAAAGTCTGCCCTCACCCTCACTTGTGTGCTCACCTAGAGGCATCACTGTTGTACGTCTTCCAACCACTGTTCTCTAACACAATGTATTAAGCACAGATGGTGGCAATACATCAGTCATGCGCTGAAAATATGAGGTAAATGATAATTATGTGAAACAGTAGTGACCATATTCCTTTAGTCTCAGAAATTGAGAGAACAAACGGCTCTGAATAGTGACGAAAGTTAAGGGTTTTATTGATATCCAAACTGCTGTATGGATGGTCTGTTCCGTGTGCTTATGCTGTAGATTATAACCACTCAGACAAGATTGAAGTGATGTGTTACGAGGTATGGAACATTTGCCAATAAAAAAGGACAACATTAAATTAAAAATGAATAAGAGCTGCATCTCAGATGGAGGTTGCTGAAGCAAATCTAGTTTGATGGAGAGAGCTTCTCGTACCAACGACTGTAAAATCTGTTCCCCAATTATATCAAGCAGATTGTATAACAGGCAGGGAGATAGAAACTATGACATAGCATTACCCATCACGGTCCAGGGGCTGCTGACGCTTCAGATCTGTTACTTAATAGGGCATCAGAGGAGTTTCAGAGACGTGTCAGTTATTGCTTCCAGCACGTTCCGGTCTGAGGAGAGGGAGAACACTACAATAAAAAGTTATGCTTGAGCCATGTGCAGGAAGTAAAAACTATAATAATAAAACTATGATTTAATTGACCTTTTGATTTCACTACTGCCTGCAATCCATTACTAAAAAGTAGCCCAAAGAATCGTCCTCAACATTTCTACAACTCTGCAGGTGGCCTTATTCTCTCCGCTTCATCATGTCCTCTGTAATTTAGGTGAACTTCCTTCTTGGTGTGATGATGACCTACGGTATACTTGGCATTTTCACTGCAGTAATCATAACTATTGTCAGAGAATCACATTGCATCAATGAGGCGAACCTTAGAGTGCCATGAACTTCTTTAATTTTATCCTCAGGGTGCAGGAAAAATGCTCTAATTACATTGGAGGAGTGTGCACACAAGATGCAGTATATAAAACAAGGAAAGAAGCACATGTTCCTTTTTTCTTCAAGTTCTTGCTTTGGAAATCACACAGTTTATGGCTCCATTGTAATTGCTGAACCATGGGGATGTCAGGGCTGCTAGACTTTATTGAGGGCGATGGGTGAGAGAGATTACAGCCATCAATATAGATTTGGATGTTACTCACACCTCCGCAGAGCAATGGGTAAGCCCAGAGGCTCAAGCCAAGGGTGTGCTTGTTATAGAGTGTGTCTGCCTGTGTGTGTCAGTGTGCAAAAGGCGGGATGGGAAGGGGGGGGGAGTTGATGCTTGAGAAATGTGGGCAAGTGTTGAGCTCAGAAAGCTCAGAGTGTGTGTTTTGTCAGGTCAAACGAGTCCGCCCTTTGTGTTTCTATATGCTGGAACATGTCAGGCATGTGGGGGCAGATTCTGGAGAAGGAGAGAGGAAAGGAAGCATAACCGAGTAGAGTTCAGATTGGGCAACATCAGTTCTCCATTCAGATCTCTGCAGGGGGCAACTTGTTCGCGGATGTGATGTATCATTTCATCATCATGCTGCCAGCAAATATTAGTGATTCGCTCAGGTTTTGAAGAAAAACATGAGAGCTGTGTACAGGCCGCTGATACAATAATATAATTTAAGTCACCACACAATAAAGCAGTCCCTTCAGGATTTCGCAGGCTTTTCTGGGAATTGTCGCAGCCTTAAATGCCTGATTTCACAGCGGCTTTTCTAAAAACTCTCCACCCATGTTGTAATCTTTTTGATTTTTTTTTTTTTCAATTTAATTGGGAGGGGGGGGGGTTGCAAAAATAGTTGCGTTTTTTTCTTAAATACATAAAATAAAAACAAAGGCAACTTATTCCAGTGAGAATAAAACTGAAATGTTCTGAGTGTTCTAAGTGATGTTACCCAAAAGGCTGGATAAAGCCTTCACATCATTTTCTGCCTCTGCACTGGAGATAGCCGTGGCCACAGGCATTATTATGTCTGCTGGCTGTGAGTCCGTCCGTTCCTTTCTCATTAATGTGATATGTCAGGAGCACCGTGAGGGAATTTCTTCGAATTTGGTACATCTTACATGTGGATTTAAGGATTTACTTATTAGATTTTGGTGGTTGTCAAAGATCAAGGTCACTGTAACCTTCTCGAAAATGCTAATATCTCAAGAACAACTTGGGGAAGTAGCTTTAACTTTGAAACAATATTCACTTGAACTCAAAAATGAATTAATAAGATTTTGGTGGCCAAAGATCAAGGTCACTGTGACCTTTCGTCTTTCTTATTCTC
>JAPZEB010048195.1:0-10913 GCA_029783705.1 Chaetodon striatus
ATGTCAATATGGACCAAAATCTCTGAGGAATGTTTCCAGCACCTTGTTGAGTCTATGCCACCAAGAATTAAGGCAGCACTGAAGGCAAAAGTGGCTGGTGAGTGAGTGTCTCTGAAAACATTTGAGATGAATAAAAGGCAATGTGTTGACAGAATGTTAATTGCATATTTGATCAGTGCTGCGTAATTTGACAGTTTGACCGCAGTTGAGGCAGTGATTGTCATGATTAACACCACACACAATTAGGCCATCAGGAATGCTACAAGGCCATAAAGCAGGCAAAGGAACGTGGTTTTTGCCACTGATTATCTGTCTTATATCTGGTGACAGTTTCAGCAAATATGCAAAAAGTTATCTTATAAGAGTTTCCATCTGTAGCTTTAAAAGACATCAGACTTGTGAGGAAGATTAGAGGTTTGGCAGTCGTGGATAGATAGACTTTATTGTCTGTCCCAAAAGTGACAGATATTCTCCTTTGACAAGGCTCAACTTTACACGTGTTTTACATTCAAAACACATTAAAAACAAAGTTCTGAACAAACTTCCAGATTAGCCAAGCCTATTTATGGGAAAGAAAGACTGTGAAATTATACCTAAAGTATCAGCACAATTTCCCAGATTCCCGGGTTCAACTTTGACTTAATGTACTTAAGTTTTTGTTGTTCTGTTTTTTGAGATCTCAGCATGAATTGTAGGTTTTTTGGCCACTTGGGGGCAGCACAACAAGCTGGAAACACAACTCCAATATATTAAAATCTTAAAAAGTTGCTATGGCGAGAATGTTAGCCAACAGTTTGTCATTTACACATCCTGCAGGCGTGAATAAATCAATATTAGAACCCATTTGTGGTTGTGTTTGTGTCTACCACTACAATGAACTAAAAGGCGCTAAACCGCTCCAAAGAACCTAAGAGTCTGGTTGTCATGCTCCGCAAGGTTGTCACGGGGTGGCTGCTAGTGTACATGTGCAACATATAAAGTTGCCCCATCTCCAGCCCACACTGACAATCAATAAATCTGAGTTCATAGCCTCCACCTGACAAGGCAAATAAGGATGACTGAAGTTACAAAACCCAGATCGTGCCAGTGAAATTCTCCTCTCTTTTCTCCTTCTGCTTCTCCATCTGTTAGTGTTTTTCCCTTCTTTCTGCTCTTTACCCCCCTCCCACATCACAGACAGTGGAAGTGGAGGAATTCCCAGGTGGCCTTGAGCTAAAAAAAAACTAAAAATGAGCTTCTCATCGCTTGACGGGGCCTTTGAAAGAGTAATCTGGTAAATCACTCTCCCTTTCATGGTCCTCTTCAGCTTCAAACATCTCAGGCCCGGCTCCAGAGGCACGGCCCCTCGTTAGCTGGTCATCAAATATTTAATTCTCCTCAAAACTAAAAAAACTACAGAGAAAGATGAGACAGTGGACGAGAGAGAGAGAGATGCAAGCAGCAAACCTAACATGGCAGCATGTCAGTGCTGTGCTTTGAACATGTATCCAGAGGATGACGTAGTTTGAGGGCTTCAGCGCACACTAAGACTACGTTCATACTCCAGGCTTTAGTGCTCAATTTAGATTTATTGCTCAGAGCTGATTTTTTGTTGGCCGATATTAGATTCCATTGTGAACTGGCGAAGGTCCTGAACTGAATTTGTGCAAAAGAACAATAACACAGACGTCATACGCAGCACAGTGTCGACTGGAACATGAAGGCACTGAAGCCATTGTTTGTTTCATTTACAAGCTGTTATGACAGACTGTATAATAAAATGGACGTAGCCACCGTGATGTCACCCACTAGTTTATGGACTCCTGTTTTGAAGCTTTGAATTCTGCTTTTCAGCTGTCGCCATCTTGGACTTTTGGAGCCAGGAGTGACCATATTTAGATGAGAGATTGGAGCCGTGGAGGAGCGAGGGGTGGATCCGACTGGGAGCCCGAGGTGACACCTCACAGACAGCCTGTAATGCTGTGTTCACTCTATGAGCAACGCAGCAGCAGGCCGCAAATCATTTTTAATGGAAGCGGTGACATGAAGCTCCAAACTGACCACAACACTTGTCACTGTGTACGGGTGTGAGCTGGCCTCAACTTTTCCAGCATTCCAGTGACGCCGTGAAGCGACAACCAACACATGTTTTTGTCTCTGGTAGGGTAAGATGGGGGAAGATGCCTCCACCCCCTTAATTCCTCCCCTAACCAATATATGGCACTAAATCTACTTTTAGTACATGAACTGTATGGCTAGTTAAAGGTGATATTTCTTCTGAATTGCTGCATTCTTGAGATTTATTCCACCAGAATGTTTCAGGGTAAACCGATCTAGTTGTTTGTCTCTGGAAAATAGTGATCTATGTATTCAATAAAGTTCTGCCTTCAAAGCTTTGGTATGTATATACGATGTTGGGGGATTTGTGGGGAGAGTCCTTTAATTTATTTTGAAAGAAAAAAAAAGATTTTTCTCCTTTAAAGTAAAAATGTAAAATTAGACTCTTTGGGGCAAGATGTCCCCATAGAAGGGGACGAAAACACCCAGAGACACCCCGCCTCAACATATTATTTAGTTAGATTATCTCGTATATACTGTAAAACTTCAATTAAACGTTAAATTAATGTTAGTTAGTTGTTTAGATCAAAAATACAAATACAAATGTTTTAAACTTTGTCAATATGGACACGCTACACACCGTTAGCTTGGTTGATTTCATTTCACTGAAACCATGAGCACCAGAGAAGACCCTAATTCATTCAGATTACCTGCATGACAAAACAATTTTGTAGTCCTTTAGTCCTTTAGACAGCTAAATTTTGAAGTATGGCTTTCGTGGAGCAGTGGCTGCTACTTCTGTACGGAGGTGTGCGTGGATGAGGAGTCATAGCCAGGAGTGGTGGGTGTGTGACATAATTTGCTTCACTGAAACAAATTTCATCTGGTATTTTAGGATGTCAAAGGTAACTTTAGAGCTGTTTGTATTCACAGAGTGAGACAAATGATGATCTAGAGTGAGGTAAAAGTTGCATGAATACAGTTCAGGACCATATATGAAAGTGGCCCACATCTGAAATGCAAAGATCAGATCAGAAAAAAACTTATCTGAGTCACATATGAGAAAAAACAAACAGATTTTGGCCAGTGTTTCCTGCAGTGTGAGCATCAGTTGACATTTTGGGGGGAAATAAAGCATTATATGTGTAAGAGCAGTCAGTGATGAATATTCTCTGTCCTCTTTCTGTCTGGTTTGCTTCATACTTAATGAACGGCCCAAGGAGAAAAACATTTTATAAGTTTGTAACACACACACACACACACACACACACACACACAGATGAAGCAGCTCCTCAACATTAAGATTAATGTATTCAGTGTGTTCTTTTTCAAGCGCTGAAATCAGCGAGGCTCGGTGGTAGGCATTAATCTATACTCATTGATAAATATTTTGTGGGATGTATTTGAATAAATGCATTTAATTACATACAACAAATAAACGTGCATTAGCAAAGTCAAATACATGCCTGCTGAGCTTTTCATCGACACCCCTTTCAAAAAAGTTTCACTCCAGCTGGCACATTTGCATTTCCCTCTTAGTCTCTCTTCTTGTTTTTCAATCTGCCATCAGAGTCGCCGTGGCCTGAAGGCAGGCTTTGTTCGCGGGACATCGTGAGAGCATCATGTCCCCCCTCTAATATAATCAGTTTCAGTGAATTACAACAGTGCCTAATGGTATTAGGATCTGGTGACACTCATTTGGTCCACTTAAGCCCCTGCATGTCTCCGACTTTGGAAAGTTGGAGCAGGGAGAGTGACAGCTGTCCAAACAGCATCTCTTCCTGGTGAGACAGGAGAATTACAATGAGGGCTTTCTTTCATGCTGAAGGACTTCTCAGCATAAAAGTCTCACTCCAAAGCTGTCAAATTCTTCAAAGGGGATCTCTTATCTTGACTTGAGGCACTATCTGAATCCTAAGATACCATAATCTGTCTGAAGGGGGTGTTCAAGTTAGTTGAGCTCAATTTTGTCATATTAAAAATTGAACACATTCGTCCAAAAATGCAAATCACAAACCTCGGAGAAAGAGGAATGTTTGTTAAAACTCTGAACCAAGAAATAAAGGGAGCTAAAAAGAGACTGCTGCTTGAGCCTAACATAATCCCCACTTTCAAATTAAGTACGCAGACGCCATTTCTTCATACCTGCATTGCGCCTCTGTCACAGAGTCCTCTGATAACGTGCAGAGTGCTCTTAGCATGTTTAGCACAGCGTTCATGACCCTCATACCTTTGAAGACACACTGCATGTGATTCTGTAACTAATGAGATTGAGCTGCACACAACCTCAGAAACAGTTAATAATCATCTTCAAAGCTCACTTCCTCTGGCGTCAAAAGCGAAAAGAATACAGTTAATGATGATGAGCTCAAGGGTCGCGTTATTATTCCACTTGTGCATCACTTAGTGAGCAACACAGTGGGATGTCTCCTGTGTCAGAAATATTTATTGCTGTACAGCTTAATTGCGTCATTAGCCACTTTCCTGTACATGGTCCTTTATTTTCCTGCAGGAATGAACATGTAACGTTTGCACTGCAGTCACTTTAAACCAAATCTGATCCCACTTTTTGATCCTGATCGAATATTTAATGAAGCCTTTAATGTGTAAAAAAAAAAAAAAAAAAGTGGGCAGTTTTCTTTGAATCAGCATGGTCATGGACAAACCCCTCTGGGAGCAGCAGTGTATTCATTTTTTATGATTTGACTTCTATCACGGGCTACTTCACAACTTAAAGGACCTGATGAAAGGACAGCAACAAACTGAGGCAACAAATGACAATCCTTATCCACTCAAATGTAGTACAAATTTTAAGCAAAAATCTGCACAAGAAAATGCTAATTTATGCACTATGTCATCCACTACTGTTATGCAAATATCCAGGAATAAGTCCTAAAACCTGGAGATGTGTTAGCATCTCAGCAGTCCCTGTTCCCTCATCTCAGTGGGTGTTTGGTTAGATGTCTGAAATGAGGTCTGTGGTGAACACAAGCTGAACACATTTTCACGTTTTGTTGTACAACGTAAAATATTTCAGTAAAAATCCCACTTGTGAATTTTGAAGTTGTTACGTGTCTTAAAAAGGTGGTTGCAAACAAGTGGTTACAGTCTCACTGAGGTAGGGATGTTACGTCATGCGATAGTGTTGTAGTTTGTTTATAAGCTAACGTTAGCTTTTTACTTCTGGCGATAGCATTTAGGCTACAAAAATCACAAACATGGTGTTCATTTGAAGATTATGCTCAGCAAAAGTGCCATAAATGTCAATACACCATAATGTGCAATAATCCACAATCCAATGGAAATATCTCACAGGCTTTTTGACAAGGGAACCCAGGCGATGCTAACTTCCTCACCAGCCTACAGAAACAGTCATCCCTGAGGCACTCTGTTCTTCTGTCAGGTGCAGGTGCAGAAGAGGGCACAACAAGATGATGTCATTATAAGAGCGCCAGTCAAACCTTACATGAAGGAAAACAATGGATGCATAATAACAGAGACAACTTTGGATAGTGGAAATAGAGTTTAGAACAACTAATATTACAGCTATGTGCTCTTGGAAGAGTTATACATTATATTATTGGTTTATAGTTACTGATGCATTAAAGCTTGCAGTATAATTTTAGTTTCTTTAAAAATCACAAAATAATCTTTGAGCGTATTGTATTTCAAGTGGTCTGAGAGAAAACTAGACCTCTGCACCTCCTCTTGGCTCTGTTTTCAGGCCTTAGTAAATCTAGCCCGTGACAGGAGACGTTGGCCAATCACAGGTCATTACAGAGGAGGGTGTTCCTAGTAACTGTTGTACAAATGGAGCTGCAGATTGGCAACAACAGCATACACTGCAAAGTCTTAAAGAAAGTCTGACAAAAAAACTACATAAAATATATGTCAATATCAGCAAAGCGTATCAGAGGTGGAGAGGAAAAGGCCTGGGAGGAGAGCGGGCAGCTGCTCTGGAGACAGACTCAGTGACAACAGCAACTCATACCCAGCAAACGCCCGAGACCAGACAGTCCTGGCTCACTCCAGATCAGCACACTTTCTCCTCCATGAAAAGCAGCTGCAAGGAGTGAGGCGGAGAGACCGTGAGGTGGCCAGCAGCTAATTCTTGTCTCATTACAGAAAGAAAGAAAGTGGGCAAGGAGGGGCTGAGTGAATGAGCTGTGTGCAACTTGATAAAACATCATTAAATAAATCAGTATTTGAGCATTTTATTTCACCGTATGAAGTGCATGCATACGCCCATGGTCATCTGGTGGGAGGGGCTTAGGACAGCAAGGGGCCTTTTCCAGATTCCTGCCAATCCCACTTTTTAGGAGTTCATCACTTAAATGTTGCAGCTGGTAAATGTGGAAGCCATTTTAATTTATCTGCTAGCTTTTAAATCCACCTCTAACTAATCTTAACCTACAATAATACAATGTATGAAGTAAAAAGTGTAATATGTCATCACAATATGACAGAGAATATCTTTGCCAGTGTGTTTTTTGTGTGGTGTGAGTACCTATTTGCATGTTTGTAGGCACTGACCGGACTGCCCAAAATAAGTGGAAAAACATCAGCAAACAGCTTTAAATTAGATTTCCCTTCCTGTCCATTTACTGGCTCTGATTTTCAGACACAAGAGGAGTTTAAAATACTTTTATTACGGGAATAATTACCCAGGGTGCTGAAACCTCCTGCAATGGCAAATGGTTTATGCCTCTCTAAAAACAGAAATAAAAACTAAGCACCCACTTATTTGCCAATTATTCAACATATTTATTCAAAGGTTTGATCTC
This sequence comes from Chaetodon striatus, assembly GCA_029783705.1. Taxonomy (NCBI): domain Eukaryota; kingdom Metazoa; phylum Chordata; class Actinopteri; order Chaetodontiformes; family Chaetodontidae; genus Chaetodon; species Chaetodon striatus. The sequence continues at coordinate 6,822 of JAPZEB010048195.1, forward strand.
AGAGGGATTAATCTAACTGCCCCCTGATCTGTTTCATATGTTGTGTTTGGGCGGCTGGGTAAAACAGAGTGAATCACCAGCTGGATGCTGAAATAGTTGTCCAGTGTTCAATAAAAGTTCCTAAAAATCCTGACGTTTTACAAGCTGGCAGGAGATTGAGATGTCAACCAAACAGTGATTTATTGGCAAGAAAACTACCACAAATGACACAGGAATTGCCACAATGTGCCACTAAAAACATCCAGCTTCTGTGGCTCCAATGTTGCTAATTGTTGGTAAAAAACACCAAGGTTTGGTACCACAAACGATGCTGGTAAACGCCACATTGTGCCTCTGAAAATGCCCAGGTTCTGTGGCTTCAATGTTAAGTTTTGCTGGTAAAAACAACTAGGTTCAGTGCCACAAATGACACTGGGAATTGCCACAATGTGCCATTAAAAACACCTTGTTTCTGTGGCTTCAAGTGTCACGATTTGTTGGTAAAAAAACAAAAAACACCCAGGTTTGGTGCCACAAACGTCCCTGGGAAACACCCACATTGTGCTGCTGAAAACACACAGGTTCTGTGGCTTCAATGCTGCGATTTGTTGGTAAAGAACACCCAAGTTTGGTGCCACAAAGGCCCCTGGATAATGCTACATTGTGCCGCTGAAAACACGCAGGTTCTAACTCCAATGCCGTGATTTGTGGGTAAAAAACACCCAAGTTTGGTGCCACAAACGTCCCTGGGAAACATCACATTGTGCCTCTAAAAACACCCAGGTTCTGTGGCTCCAGCGCCACGATTTGTTGGTAAAAAACACCCATGTTTGGTGCCTGGGAAAGGCCACATTGTTTTGTGAAAACACCCAGGTTCTCTGGCTCCAAACAATCTGTGTCAGTGACACAAACGCCCCTGGGAAACACAGCAATGTGCCACTAATAACACCCAGGTTTTGAGGCTCCAACAACATGATTTGTTGGTAAAAAAAACACCCAGGTATAGTGCCACAAACACTGCTGGGAAACGCAGTAATGTGCCGCTAAAAAATACCAGCGTTGTTATTTGCTGAGTTTGATACAGTGGTATGCAGCTTGGCGGGCGTCTCAACAAGATGACGCTATCAACCACCACCGCCAACGCCCAATGATAATGTCAGCTTATTCATTATGTCACTTTATAAATGTTGTTATGATGCATATTAAACGTGCAAATGTAACGTACTTGTGGTTTGTAGATATGTGCCGTTTTCTTCTTGCGATTAGGCTAAAAACAAACGACTTCCCAAAATGTCAAACTGTTCCTTTAATCAAGATTTTACAGTTAAAAGAACTAACTCTTGGTTTTGTGAGCCAACACACCAGTCGCTTAATTTCCTTTCCTCTAATCAGCGCCACGGTCTGTTATCTTTAAACACTGACCCACGCTTAAGGGTCACATTCATAAATCATCCAGTGTAATCAAAACAGAAGGATATAAGATCCCACTGGGCTATGCTGTCATGGCAGCAACTGGAGATCTAAAGAAAAGGAAGTCATGTAAAAGTTCACTGACGTTATCTGTTTTTCTGCAGAGCTCAGAAGAGGCTGTTTATTGTCTCCAAAAGTGTGTGTAAGTATCTTGGGAAAATTACACATTTCATCTATAAAGTTATGTTTTGGTCTTGTAGTAGAAGTAGAAATGGCAGCAACAGTGTTAACAAAAAGCAGGTTGGACATTTTCTTGTAGAGATTTTCTTGATGTGTGGTTTTCCTGTAGAAAATGTACTTTTGAATCACACTGGTTAATTTCACAACAAGTGGAGCTGCTTGCAGATTCTTGACTTTAGCAATGGAACAATCCTGCACATTTCCCCGTGAATGAGACCAAATAAAGACCAGATGTGGAGTGAGCCGTGTGACCAGTATTAGTACCCACAGGAGATGCCATTGTCTCTCACCGGCTAATTAGCATGCCGAGGAATTTCACTGGGGAGCGAGAATCTAGCCGATAAATCAATAGACTTTTTGTCTTCAAACTAAAAACAAAGTCAGGTCAGTGCGGTTTATCAGAGAGAGAGGAACAAAAGGAACAAGTAAATAACACGGCATCAAGCTGTCTGGTGCTCTGACAGGCTGTGTAAAAACCTAGACGACTGTCAAACTTTAATGCACAGCAGGCGTAAAGACAAATATATTTCAGTTTGAGTTTGAGGTTGTGACGTTGGCGTGGAGCCTTAAGTATCACATTGCTGTTACTTTATTCACAGTGCATGAAGGAATTTGTGTTTGATGTTTAACTAAAAAACATCCTGCTCACTTTGACTCCACTTGTTTCGGCACAAGCTTCACAGGACATCATGACCGGGTGAACGACCAAACAAGACGCGTACAGTCTGTTGTGAAACTCCCAAAATAAACTGATCTCACTCTGAAAGCATCTCTCAACATGAAACAAGGAAGGTAGAGAGTGAGCTTTAAAACTGAAGTTAAATGGTGAGTTGTAGGAAGAAGATTATCACCCAGAAATTATTATTTTTTGTGTATTATTATTATTATTACTATTATTATTATTATCATCTTAGAGGCAGAAGCATTTATTTGATTGGGGGAAAACACTCCATAAGAATGCAGACCTCCTGTCCAGCAGCAACCCACTTTGGTTGCGCAAGTTGTCCAAACCCCGAGGAGTCTTTACGTGTGAATCCATCCCTGTTTGGGGATTAGATAGTGTTGTGTAATTCAAGCTGCTGCACAACACTAAAAAGTTTGGGGGACTTTTTCTAACCCACAGAGGAGTTTGTCAGCTTTCTCATCTTCAAGTGACACATTTAAAGCCTGCTTATTTTATTATCATAATTTTCGTATTTTTATAAGCTCTTCCCTCTGTGTATTTGGCAGTTTTATTTGTTTTAAATTTGCATGAGATCATGTCAGATGTTTGCATCCTATTTGTTTATCTATGTGGTTATTTCCTTTGCCTAAATTTCACCTGCTTTATATTGCTATTATGCTACTTTTATTGGTGATTTTTTTTTTATTGTAAATCAAATCAAACCTTTTATATCTTTTTTCTCTTTGCTCTTTTCTGTATCCCTTATTGTTTTTATTCTATCTCTCTGTAAAGCGCTTTGCCGTTGTGTTTGAAATGTGCTATACAAAAAAATCTGCCTTGCCTTATATGAACCTATTTCTCATATCGCCATTTGTACTTATTTATATCAGAATTTATTTCTTTTATTTTGGACTTGCACCTCCATTTATGAGCTCGTTGCTGCTTGACATACAGTATGTGCTCCTATGTTCCTGATTTTTTTTTATCTGATACAAAGGGCTCTTATATATCAGATTTTTTGTATTTTTATTCCGTAAACCTTTTAATCTGAAAAGCACTTTGGTCTTAAGCTTAAGGAGAGCTGTATAAAAAATTAACATCATTATTTAACTGAATATGAAATATCAAGCACATTTGCAATAAGTGACGGCCATTTTAAGAAACTTGCATAACCAAGTACTCGCATTAAATTATTATAGAGTACTCACATATCAATGGTAATGCAAATTGGCCAACAACAGAAAACAAGAGCAATTTGAAATTCATGTGTGGAACAAGTGGGTTTTAATCAGCCTACTTCAAAGTTAATCAGCAAACAGCTGAGAGCAACAGCAGAGCAAGGAGGCGCTGAGCGAAGCAAAACCCTGCATGCAGCTCTACAATTAAATATGATTTTACCCATTTCAAGTACTAAAAATAAGTCATGTTCACATGTGGGAGGTTGGTCGGCAATTAGGCTATACGTTGAACAACTACTGACGCCCAAGTTGAGCACTCAAATACTGTGCTCATCCCTATTTGTAATTATCATAAATTATAATTATTATTATTGTAATAAATTAAAATAACATAGACATTCCTGGTGTGTGCTGAAATTATATGCTTATAAATGATCAATTATTTAAAAAATAAAAATAAAAAATTAAACTAATAAAATCTCCAAAACCTGATTTAAAATGTTTTTTTCTGTTTTGTTTTTTAAAATAATTTAATTAATCAGAATTAATCAACACAAAAACTAAATTCACCTCAAGTTATTTCTAAAAAAAAAAAAAGCCAATAAAAAAGGGAATATATCA
>JAPZEB010048456.1:0-10905 GCA_029783705.1 Chaetodon striatus
CTAAAAATAAGATTAGTTGTGTTTTTGTTAGCTTAGACTGAGCTGTTTATATTTACAAAGGAAGCAGGTCCTTGTCCGTGGAATCCACAATGTTGCACTGCCGTGTTTCTACAGTAGCCCAGAATAGACAAACCAAACACTGGCTCTATAGAGGGCCATTTGTGTTTTTGCGTCGGCCACCGTAGTTTGATTTTTAAATGTGCTTTATTCAGTCTTTCTACCACTTTAAATCACCCAGTCTGTTTGCTTTGGAGAGGAAAAGACCTCTGTGAATAATTCAGCTCTGGGTAAACTCCACCTGAACGTCTGGATGTTAAGTTATCAGAGAACAAAAAGGTGAGCACACATTAGCAGGTGCTAGGCTAGCGGCCTGTTTCTAATGAACCGAACTTCGTCAGAGGAACACAGATTCGTAACGTGAAACTGCTGTAGTGCTTTAGTGTTTTTGCCGGTTAAAATCACCTGGTTTGTTTATGTCAGAGAGGAAGAGAGTCTAGTGAGAGCAGCTGCAAAGGCAGTTTTAAAGTAAAAACGGACTGAGCAGTAAGCAGCAGTATTTTCTTCACCACAGAGTTGGTTTAAGTGGTGGTTGCGTAAAAACTATTTACAATATACTTCACATTCGTGCTGCAAAGTTCATTATATTAAAGATTAAGATATTATAGTAAGATATTAAATTAAAACAACCTTTTATCTGCTGCCTTTTGTGAAATAACGTACAAGTAAACTCTAGTGTGTCTGCACTGTCGTCTGTCTCGGAGCTTCGCTGCTCTTGCTGTTAATTGCTGCCTCTCTCGTTCTGTCAACATCATGTTATTAAAAAAACATTTACATAATGGATTGAAATTTGTGAATCGATGCCGCATCGTCCACGTCCACATCGTGATGCATCTAAGAACCAATTATTTCCCCTAGTGCACATATTGGGGACTATTTTCAGATGTAGATTTATACACATTTGCGCGTTAGTGAGCATTTAAAGCACCTGGGTGGAGTACAGTGCCCATGTTTATTGTAATGAAGACACGTAATCCTGTGCAATGATGTGGCTCATTGATGGAGGTCTGTGTTGCGGACAATACTTGTTAGTAGGATCTTGAATTATTTTTTAGTTTGTTCTTGTGGAATTTCTTGAAAATAAGAAAAAAAGAAATACAGTATGGATTTGAACTTATATAGAGCTTACCCTTTAACTGTGTCATTATGAGAACAAGACATTTCCACCCTTTACATCCTCAACAGCTCGTGCTGTGGATTACACATCCTGTTGTCATCATTCGTCATTTCTCTTGACATCCGGCACTGTGTGATGTTCTGCCCAGAATACTTTGAATCATCCCCTCTTTCCCGTATTGCAAATGTCTTTTTCACTGCATGTTTCCTCTTTTTTGTGAATCTTTTGCTTTTTAAAATTGACATTTTCATCAAATGACACTTGGTCATGCAGTCAGGTATCAACGAGGAGAGGAAGAGTAGAAAATATATTTGGTTTTCTCACAAGAAAAGTCAATGCAGAGTGTAAACAGTTGCAGAATTGTGCAGCGCTGAAGAGTTCATTAAAAGAAGCTACTGTAAAAATGTTGGTAAACACCATTAATAGTGCATGAGAGTTGTGGTTTGTTTCAGTTTTGATACACACCACACACTTCCTGGGAATACGGTCATCTCACACACACACACACACACAACACAACATTCAAACGTGCACATGTTGCACACAGGCAGTGACTGTGTCTCTCCTGCCTGAAGGATTTACCGTCTTATCTGCTTTGCACTTTGCATCATATTTACTGTGCTGAGTTTTCATGTCCAAGAGCATCTTCACTTAAAAGCTCCCAGTGTGTTTACAAGTAGCTCCATGTGATGTCACCCCCTTTAAAACGACCCAGAGGAAAATATCCCCTTGCAGCAAATCTCATTTTATGACATTAGTCATATCCTTTAATTACCCCAGTGCCCTCAGTGCTAAATGAGCGGTTACTTCAGAATATTGTTGCATTTAGCAGGATTGCTGCGTCTGCTGCGTCAAAAAGTTCTTTTCATATTTTTTTAATCATAATTCGCAGCGACTCCATCCTTGATTTTACTGTAATGCGACAAACCACACAAACCCACTTTTTTTTTCTCCCCCTCCCCATATCAGATTATATGAGATAATTGTAAGGAAGAAAATACCATAGCGCTGCTTTTTAAGACTCTCCCAAAAGCTCAGAGAGAGGTAGTGCAGGGTGAGCAGAGAGATTACGGCTCACTGACTTCAGATTTTTCCCTGCTGCTGCTGATTGCCAGTATTGTCTGGAAAGCATCCTGCGGGAGGCGTTCGACTCATGGATATTACACACAGACTTATTACCCTTGACAGAAGAAATGAGATGAAAAGAGAGAAATAATAGCGAAAGAGCCGCTACCTCGGGGTGGAATAACACACAGCCTGCAGGAAGGCTGGTTACCCTCTGATTGGAGAAGATTGTGTAATTCTAGTCGTGCCCTTGTTGTGCGTCGGTCACCCGTCACAAGTCCTCCGCTGTGTGTGTGTTTGAGTGTATGGTCTATTGTGTGTTGATGACTTGTATAGCATGTACTTGTGCGTGTGTTTTTTGCTTGGCTTATTCACGTCTGTCTCCTTTTTTTTAGCTCTTAGTTCCCGTGTGTTGCTATTTCCAAGCTGCCTGCACTGATTCAGTTGCCACAGTCTCAGCTGACCTTTAATCTCTTTATTATCTGTCTCACAATTGTCTTTACTTTCTTCATTAGCAATTGATGACTTCTAATAAGTTCTGCTTCCGATTTTATTACTTATGAGGCAGAACGCTCGTGATAATTAAGCGACCCATCTGTGAATAAACTGTAAACAAAAGCTCCTCCAATAGTCAAACACAAAAAGCTGGAACCTGCTATGACTCCCAAACTGAGTGACAGACCTTAAAATAGACAAACTATCAATAGCTAAATGTGAGGCGTTAGGGCTCTCATAAGCTGTTTAAAGTAGGTTTATAAAATGCAGCCGAGGAATTTGAAATATAGATTATCCATCTATAAGTGCATGTCCATCCAGTGAAGAAGAGAAATTTGAATTGGTGCATTTCCTGTTTAAGTTTGCACATGATACACCTCATACACTGGAAATTGAAAAAAAGTTGAAATATCACAAAAATATTTTATGCTCTGCTGAGGTGGGAAAGTCAGAGCATCAATAAAAGCAGCATACATGAAGCATTAGGCTTCGGTGGTGTCTATTTTTTCATTCTCTAATACTTTCCTGACATTTCACTGGGGTATTTTTTATTTGTGTAAAAGTTGAGCTGCTGATGATAAAAGTCATTGTAGCTTGTATGTCATTCTCTAACCTTCAATGCTGTGTTTATAATACGTAATTGACCTACCAAGAAAAGTCTTGCTGGGCTTAAATACTTTATGGCCCCTAGAATATAAGCGCTCTTCTTCCATAGTGTCAGATACCGTCACATCAGTGGGTGGAATGGAGTCTATGTGTGGGAGTCTGTGTGACAGACTGGCAGTTGAGTACAAACTTGTGGGTTTATACATTTCTTTTTGTAGTTGGAAGAAGTGGGTGTTAGAGTGGTGCAGTGGTTAGCATTGCCGCCTCACCCTGGGGTGGGGGAGCCCCTATGTGTGGAGTTTGGATGTTCTCCCTGTGTCAGCGTGGGTTTTCTGCGGGTACTTCCTCCCACAGTCCAAAGACATGCAGGTTAATTGGTGACTCTTAATTGTCCGTAGGTGTGAATGTGAGTGTGAATGGTTGTCTGTTTTTATGTGTCAGCCCTGTGATAGTCTGGTCAGCTGGGATAGGCTCCAGCCCTCTCCCAACACCCAACAGGATGAATGGTTACAGAAAATGAATGAATGAATGAATGAATGAAGGAAGTCCTCTCAAAAAGATAAAGTTATATATGGCAATATTTTCATGATTCTGTATCATGTCATATTTAGTTTCGTTGTACATGTGACAATGACAAATAAACGATATTCGATTAGTTGAGGAGCTAGGAGACCTATAAAGGCTTTTTTTTTAATTAGTTCTGTAACATTATTCCCCACCATTCGCAATCACCATCTTTCTCCGCTCAGCTGGATGCTCCACCTGTAGAGACTGACTTCTGGTGGCATGTGCTGTGCACTACAATACATCACACCACTACGGCATCTCCATATCAGTTTAACAGAAAGAGGAGCATCTGTATTTTTGATGTTATGTTGTTACCGCCTAACCCTATAAAGTATGTGACTTAAACACATGCTGAAACTGAGCCAAATTTTGTAACATTACCTTTGTTAAATGTTGCTGTTGCCTGGCTTCATGAGCAGAGAAAAAGTGTGCTAGCCGCAAGGCTTATTTATACAATGTAAAATGCCATAGGCTTGTGCTACAAACATTAGCTTGTTGTATTTGTAGGGAAAATGTGTCCAGCAAAAGACAAGTGTTATAGTGAAGCCAATGTGTGTGCTTGTGTTTGAAATTGTCTCTATTAAGACATGTTTAATGTCTGTTTTGGGTGGATTTTGAATTAACTGAACCCCACCACCGACTAGTGTTCTGGAGGACAAACTGCAGAGTGGCACAGATGCACCACCACACACGTATAAATGCTCACAACAGCGAAGGCCACCCATGTAAGCTACAGCTTGGGCACTGCACAGAGCGGATGCACAGGTATAAACTGTTAAAACATTCCTCAAATAAGTACATGAAACGACCATGTATGCCATATTTTCATGGTTTTCCACCATTTTAGGTTTGACTGGCACTCTGTTAATTATATCATCTCGTTGCACTCTCTAATTTTGCAATTCTTTAATGACAGCAAACAGCAGAAGGAGAGCCACCAACTTTTAATGTCAAAGTGCCCAACTACAAATATTCACATCACAGTAATAGATGGAAATGCATATTTATCTGCATTTTCTTTTGCCAATTATCAGGGTAAAAAATGACCAAAGATTTAGATGGTCATTTGGCTTATGCCTTAAACTCAAATAAATTGCAAGTTAGGCCTCTAATGTTACATTAATTGATTTTTTTTTTTTTGCCTCTTGGGTGCAGCAGAAGCAGCTGTAAAGGACATGCAGTGTTTTTACCTAGAAAATTGTTATGGTGAGAATTGTCAGAAAAGGGTTTATAAATACAGCAAATACAGAGCAACATTAGCATTCCTGTGAAGTCACGTCTCTGGCCACCTGGCCAATTTAAGTCCAATATTTACTCACAATTGCAGTCTGTTTTGATCTCCGTCAACTCCTGAGAGAAATAACTCGTTCTTAAGCAGCTAAATGCTCCACTGTGTTCACCAGCTAGTCGTTAACCGCGTCTGTTTGGTGATTGGCAGGTAACATCCAGTTAATATAGTCATATTGATTACTCAAGCTTGAAGAATCAATTTCACAAATTAAATTTACAAACTTGTACCTAAGTGGAAGAGAACTGCTCTCTGATCTGCTGCCAACGGAGGCTAGGCTCCATATAAAAGACAGGTTGGACTAAATCAAACTGTGAGCACGTTTATGTGTTTGCTTCTTGATCTCTTGGTGTCTAATGGACACCTGCATCAAGGAGTGTCAACGATAAGTCGTGACTTCAATCAAGAAACGCTAATCTAATTCAAGATCGTACGCGCCATTACACATAACAAGTGAAACAGCAACACAGCGGAGGTCAGCCGGGTGACACAATGATTAACTGGACTGCTTAAGCATCCTGTGTGAGCAGGTAGAAGCCTTAGTGAAGTATCCTTGAACAAAGATAAGAGACTATAACTCCCTCAGCTCTAAGATGCTCTGTTGTGTGTCTGAGCCTGACCTCTGACCTCTGCTTGGAGGAGGGGTGTCAATAACAGATGCCCACAGTTACCATTTTTGCATTATTGCAGAAAACAAGAGCAGGAGAGGTTTGATGCACTCACACTGGGCTCTTCTTTCTGTTGATCTGAGCACAAAAATAAACCCAAACCTACCGTCTGAATGTATTTCCTTTGGCGCATTACTCATACTTGTGTAAGAACACATCAGGAGGCTTGTGTGTTTCTTTCAGAGCGACACATGATGCAAGCTCAGGAGCTTTTTCAGTCCTCTGTATTAGGGACAGCAAGAGGATCTTCAACCGACTGTACCCTGAGTGTGGTTGCCCAGCGAGAGGAAATATTCAGTTTGGATTCAGCTGAACACGTCGTTCTCTCTGCAGAACACATCCCTCTTCAACTACATGAAGTGCCTGAGATTAAGACTTTTTAATTACTAATAATTATCTGTGTGCGTCTGCTTTTGTGTGCATGGACTTCAGTGTTGTATGCAACATCGCTCTCTATTAGCTTATGTGTGTGTGTGTGTTTGTGTGTGCGTTTGTGGTTCATGCTCACATGCCTTCTCCCTCTTCCAGTTTCCTAATTTAAACAGACGTTTGCATGTGTACATGTATTTTCTCACAGGACTCGTAGCCGCGCAGTCCTCGTTTATATGACTGGCACAGAGCTAACCCATTAAAGACTTGCGGCCACCTCAGACCATACTGTGGTCACCTGAGAGCCCAAACCGAGACCGTACCTCTGGAGATTTACAGTCAATCCAGGCATACCGACACCCCTTCAAAAAAAACCAAAAAAACAACAGTTTCATATTCACACCTCGACGACTGCACACACGGTGAAGATTATTCCAAATGAATAAAAGCAGCAATTTAAAGAAGGAGAGGCGTTCTAACACATTTTAACACACGTCACTAGTCTGTTTCCCGCTTTCCATCTCACTATGATCACTCGCTCGGTATACATATGGCAGCCATCTGGCCTGGCAGAACAGAGCCGGAGCCTAGAGTGGGGCAGCACTACTGTGATCCATGTACAGTAACAACATGATTAACCCTTTAGAGCCATAATGGTGCGCTAAAAACAGTCTTTACTTTATGCTTTCTGGCAAGTGTGTTTGCATCCTGCTACTTTTCAGATATCCAATCTGCGATTACATCTTATCCATCCAAGAACTGCTTTACCTGTTTGAAACAGGACATTCATGATTTGCCAGATCAGAGCTCCACTCTGCCGTCTCTGTGTCTTATCTCTCTACTAGACTCAAAGCCAGCGTTCCTGCAGAGCCGCAGTGTGTTTAGGGAAGTGCACTTCTCCGTGTGTCCCTCCAAAATAGATTTAAGTGCAGGGTAGGAGCCACATCGAGGTCAGCGTTCCTGTCCCACTGCTCTAGTCAACCCTGAGACAAGTCAGAGTGGATCTTAGCTACAGTAGTCTGCCCTCCGACTGATGGACCCTGAAAAAAATTTAGTTAAAATGAAAATAAAAAAGGTTATGTTATGTTATATAATGTTTGTTTATCCACATACAGCAGGAATACTCAACTCGCCTTGCCCAGAGGCCACTTTTACAAAATGACAGGAGGCCAAAAACATGAATAATATTCATCATATAAAATGACTAAACAAACTATATCCAGTCACACCTGCTCTGCACAGGTCAGGTGTACGCGGGAGCATTTAGAGGACATGTGGGGATTAGCCTGGACCCCGTTTGGGGATTCTCTCCTGGCATTTTTTTTTTTTTTTTTTTATAAACAAGCTATATTTTGAAGCTTTTTATGCACACTGGCACCTTATTTACATTTCAAATACAAAAAAAATCCCCACTGTGAATCAGTTTGTCTTCATTGTGAATTAGAAAATAGTCGGCGGGCCAACTGGCACCCTATTGCGAGCCAGATTTGGCATGTGGGTAAGTAGTATTACTGACATACACAAGTTTCATGGTAGAATGTACGCTCTTAAAAAGCATTTTTGCACAACTCATAACATGATTTCACTAATAAAAAAATATGCATGGAACAATCTAAAAATAAAGCAAACAGGACAGTCAAAAACACGCCATACTCACTGCCAGAAACTAGATTAAAGCAGTAATTTGACATTTTAGGAAATGGAATACTATTCCTTGAAATATTTAGCCAAACTGCTTAATGTAGAAACCCAAATGTTGTGTGACAGATTTGAAAGATTAAATGCATCAACAAAAAACAAAGACGGAAGACTCTCAGGAGAAAACACGTCCTTTTTGATTTATTTTTTTGCATTTGTGGTATAATTTTGGCTAGAGGTTTTCTGAGGGTTTTTTTCCCCTGCAGTAAATGTGGAATATGTGTTTCAATGTGGAGTATGCACTGGATCTCCTCTGTGCGGCTGCCTATCACAAATTATGACTAAGGTGCATTTAGTGACATCTTAATGGGAACCCTCGCACTCATTACTTCTTCTCCAGTGACAGTGTCGTGCCTGAAGCACCGTTCAGCCTCCTCTCCTCTCCTCCGCGATGCAGAATAGCTGCCATATGGCAAACAAGACCAGTCCACTTAAAGAGTGGCAGGTGCCTAATATAATCCCTCGTTACTATGCATCCTTAAACATTAACTGGCTGTCATATTGTTATGATTATGGCCAGTAAACAAATTAAAACATCCTCTGCAGTTTTACTGTAGTTTGAAACTTGAGAACATTACATTTCCAGGGAGATTTCTGGTGCAGTGACAATCCCGAGGAAGATAGTGACAATCATCACGCAAGCACAGAGAGAGAGAGAGAGAGAGAGAGAGAGCGGCTACAGTCGGCAGCATGTAAGAGCTCCATCAGTTCCTCCCTGAGGGTAGACAGTGCCTTGCATTAGGACGCAGAGAGCCAGTGAGTCACCTTGCCTCAGTCCATCCTGAGAGCATTCAGCACTTCACTGTCAGCTGGTCCTGTAATTCCCTGAACCAAGGTTAAGGAGCTGGACAGTTAAAGCTCAAGTGGAACAGCAAGGTGTTTTTATTCATGTTTTTCAGAGTAAGTATAAGGTCCATGGTCGACTCATGCAGCCCTGCAGTACATGCTGGCAGCCCTGTATGATTGCTACCCCAGCTGGAGCAACTTTCAACGGAAAATCAAATCAAGAAAAATAAGTGAATAAAATGACTTTGATGACAGGGTCAGGGTTAAAGTGAAAGAGGCTGTTTCCGCCCTCCTGAAAATGATGGCGTCTGCAGTGCAATGTTCAGCTGAATCACACCTGGGGGCCTTTAGTTGCACATCAAAAGAGGTGGGTCATGAATCCTGTGGTCACGCTCTGAGTGGGCTATTTACTTTGGTATATAATTGTTTGAGAAGAAAGTGGGAGTGAGGAAGGTGCCAGGGTAGCCCTCCCGCTGCTTTAAATGGTTTAAGATGGATTTCCTGGAGTTTGCACAACTGCTCGCCAAAGAGGGCACATTCTGAGCAATAAAAGCAATAAAGGAGGTGTTTCAGAGTAATCCCTGCAGACACGTCTCTGCAGAAACACAGAGAAAGTTCCCTTTTCTTTATAATTAATCTTATTGGCTTGTCTGGAGCTTGGGCTAAAAACTGTAGCTGTTGAGGACACCTGACACTGGTGCAGCAGATGGTGATGTCTCCTGCTCTTTGTTTCAGAGTTGCGCAGGTTGTCAGTAGCTCTCTGACCTGAACGAAGATGTAAATGAGATGGTGCCGTGGCTGCTGCCGCTCTGTAAGCAGCTGCTCTGTAGGTTTATAAGCAAAATAACTGTGACTTATTACCAAGAAATGTGTTTCCAGATGTTTTTTCCACACAGTTTTTATTACTTGTATGGTGCATGGTGAATAGCAAACATAAGAAGGGTATAATCAGAGGCATGCCTTTTAAAATCAGCACATTTGAAGAACTGTGGATTTAGTTACTAACTAACCACTTTTTTTTTTCTATCGTTAGGGACTGTATGAAAATTAGTTTCTTGACTAAGAAAAAAGGGACAAAAGCTTCAACTACTAGCATAACACACACAAATCTCCAGTCTTTGTATTGCTGGTTCTGCTGCATTGGTTTTGATAATTGTTTTTTACTCGCTATCGTGATTCTAACAATGTCATAGAAGTGCAATGCTAAATTGGTGGAGCTCTGTTTGAATATGTTAATGGAATTATCATTTTCACTTAGCATCCAAAACGGAATATAAACTAGTTATTGTCAAAACAAAAATAACAAAGTAATGCAAGATGTTTACCGACAATTTAGAGCTATTACTGTCACTCTACATGGCACGTTTGTGGCGGCTCTATCAAAATCAGTTGGAAGTTGCACAGCTCATTTTTAAATAAACATGGATTTATGTCAGCATCTCAGTCTTTGGTCATGTTGTGGGTTTGTTTGATTTTAAATAACGTCTTGGCTTTCACTCTTATCACCAGATTCATACAATTAATACAATTTTGAAGTTTGTAAAGGATAATGACAAGCGAGCAGCAAACACTTGTCTGCACATTAGTCCTACTCAGCGCCGATCTCCCTCTTTGTCTCCCTGAAATTATGAATCACAGCCTGAATGTTACAGAAACAAAGCAGCACCTGAGATAGTGGGGTTTTGTCTGATTTCAAATTAATAAAGTCTTGGCCTTTAGAATATTAAAACCGTCTTAAAACCAACAGGGTCGTCAGGGACGACCTGCTTGAGCTAGTTTTAAAGCAGCTTAGTGTCATGCATCAGAATATAACATTAAATGTTTAAACTTTTGTAAATATGGACATGCTACATGTCGTTAGCTCAGTTAGATTCCCCACAATTTAATCATTGAGGTCTATTTATGGAAACCATGAGCAACAAAGTATGATTCATTGAGATCTACCAGCATGGTAAACATGAGAGATGAGGAAAAAATATTGACTCCCTACCACTGAAGCGGTCATAAAGGACTTTTCATGTCCAGATATGATGTGCAAGGTACCACAGGTGCATTGGTTGTTGACATTCTGGGACACCGTGTCAAGTTCTGCCTGTTACATGCATTGTCTTCTTTCAGAGTACACTTCGCTTTGCACAGTTTACATAGAGTCTCTTTCAAAATAAATGCACTATATCAGTACAGATCGG
>JAPZEB010048480.1:0-10903 GCA_029783705.1 Chaetodon striatus
CTTCCTGTACGGACTGAAGGCTGCTGGAAACTGTCAGGAAACTGTCCGACTTGATCGCGGCTATTTGTCACCGCCCCTTGCTGCGGCCGCCTGCTCTCGTCCACTTTCCAGGCGAGGTGCAGTTCATCTCGAACGAGCCTAATGACTTCTTAAAAGTCCCCATTGCTGACTTTCTTATTAACAGCATGACAGGAGCAGAGAAAGCAAACCTCATCCGTTGTTAAGCTCCATGTAATCAGAGATCAAACATTAGATCTTACTTTCTCAATCCTGAGTATCACACACAGAAAGGCCATGTGCTCCTGGATCCATGTCACATGCTCAGACTTGTATTTATTTTTACAGTCTATGGTCCCACACCTGTTGATTGTTTCACATAATGAAGCCTGACGATTGTCACTTTGAACTTCAGAGGCTGTAGGAAAAAACAGTTTCATGCAGAGAAACAGTGACCTTGGCATGCATCTGATTAAATAATAAAAAACAATCCACGTAAAAACACTCAGTGATAAAAGTCATAACAAAAACTTTATAGAAGCAAACAAAAAAAGATACAAAAACATGCAACAATGGATAAATACATGCAGGACAAGCCCCTTAACACTGACCCTGTCACACTTACTGAGACAAGACTAACTATGATAACTGAACACTGTTCCCAAAACTGAACACACAACCTCTGTCTGACGTGACTGTGATGATACAACACAGACCAGTAAATGTTGTTCAAGAGCAAGAGCTGACTTGTCCTTGTCTCTTTTTTTAGATTCCAGACTGTTTAGTTTGCCATAGCTCTTTTTTTTTTACTTTTCATCTCTGTTAGATGCATTTTAATATTTAGACCATTGTTGTTTATTATTATTTTATTATTATCGTTATTATTAAAGTGAATAATAGATTAAAAAAATAGCAGTCTGGCATACGTAGACATGTAATCCAGGTTGTGAGATTACATATTGCTCAGCCATTAATGGCTAAGAATATGCACAATGCATTTATCTCAGTGTGAAATGTCCACCAAGTACCTAACTGCAGGTCATGGAAGATTTGGGCAACACTAATGCAGCACAGAAACTGGTGCTACCAGCCTAGACATCCTCAAGTCCTCCCTCAGTACACACCTGCCCTGCAGTCTGTATTTTGGCTGCACTTGCTGATGTGTGTGCGATGCCAAGTGCAGCGTATTGTGCTCTAATCGCAGATGTTAACCCCACTTTGAAGGAAGTTGTTATACACATAAAACACACATATATATATATATATATATATATTGCATTCCCTCAATGCTTTTCAGTGATTGCTATCTAAAAGTGTTGTTATGTTTTGGATGTGCTATTTTGGAAGATGAGTTGCTGGGCACTGGACTAACAGTAACTCTCTGTGTGCTGACAGGGCTGCAGATTTAGATCTGCAGGCATGCTGATGAGCAGGCTCGAGGAGGGTAAAACACAAGCACTGTATTGTGTGTTTCCAAGAGACACATCTTTTTACAAGAACCCCTTCACCATTGATCGTTTATTCTTATTTTTATTAATTTACTTCTTGCAAAATATTTTTTTGCTTTTATGTAATTTGTAATATTGTATTTGGTCGTAACCGTTGGTTGTTGTCCACATAGTGACTTAGATTAGTTAGAAAAGTTATTTATTAGCATTAACCCTCATGACATGTCAGGTATGGCAATAATTTTGTGGTTTTAGATACTAGTGCAAGTCTGGGACAAAATCACTCTGTAAAATAAAGCATCAAATTGTTTCATCTGGTCTGGTGGTTAGCACTGTCGCCTCACAGCAAGAGAGTTCCTGGTTCGATCCCAGGTGCGGGAGCCCTTCTGTGTGGAGTTTGCATGTTCTCCCCGTGTCAGCGTGGGTTTTCTCCAGGTACTCCGGCTTCCTCCCACAGTCCAAAGACAACTGGTGACTCTAAATTGTCCGTAGGTGTGAATTTGAGTGTGAATGGTTGTCTGTTCTTTGTATCAGCCCTGTGATAGTCAGGGTGTACCCCGCCTCCTGTCCAATGTCAGCTGGGATAGACTCCAGCCCCCCACGACCTTCAAGAGGACAAGCGGCTAGAAAATGGATGGATGGACGTCCTAAAATCTCATGCACACACGCTGGAAAAGCAACTTTCCAACACAGGAAACAGGGCCATCTGGAGAGCAAGTGAATAGTGTTATGCTGGTCTGTGGGAATATGTTAGGGCATGTTTCAAATATTTGTCGAGTGAATTGCAGTATACCCTCTATTACTGTGTATATGTATTTTACTAGTAACGTTGAAGTCCTAGGACTAGGAGGTTTTATTTGTCCACTTATGAAGATATTTGTGACTGATGTGTTAAAGTGATGTACCAAGCATTTAATTTATATTGAAAATACTAAAATAAAGGTTTAAAAAAATAAAGTTACTTTCAATGTTAACATTTTTAGGGTGTGCAGTGAATTTATTTATTTTTTTTTCATTTTCAATGAATTAATAACCTTAACCTTAAATATCTGAAACTTGTTCTTATAAGAAAACCTTAACCTTTCTTAATCAGTTCTTTTATCCACATATCATGCATGAGTGCACAGTCTGACTTCCACATAAGTAGAATAACTTTCTCTTTCCACAACCAAACCAAATGAAAATGGGTTTCATACTTTTCTGCCAAAGGAAACACACTTGTGGCACTTAGGATGGAACCAGTGGGATAGGTTCCCGGTTCTTCTCAAAGGCATTAGAGAAACATTCAAATATACTCTTCCAATGGGTAAACAATTTCCCACAAGTCCAAAGAGGATGTGTTAATGTGCCGTCTGCCTCTTCACACCTACAGCAGAGGGGGGACACACCAGGGAAAATGTTATACAATCTGTTTTTGGAGTAGTATAGCTGAGGCACTGTTATATAAATTGTATCAGATTGTGTCTAGAGTTATTTTCTATTAATGAAGATGTTTTCATTTAAAGCCCCACAAACCACTAGCTACAAGATAAGTTAATGCCATTAACATAACATCAAAGATTACTAAATGGAAAATTAACATCTCAAGAACTACATCTTTACCTACAGTATGTGCAGCTTACTTCAGTGTGCTTGCAGAGGGATTTTTAAAAGCAGAGATCTTGTTCTTAGCTTGCTTCGTCATCCTAGCATCATATTCAAAAGACAGATGGTGCTTAGTTTACTTCCAGACGGCTGGAAACTTGGTTATGCACTCCCCCTGTTTACACTGAGAGCAGACTAGTTGTAACCAAGGTATAAATAGCAAATATACAGACGTGGACAAAAGTAATGGCACCCCTGGGATGTATCCAGAAAAGACACCATTTCTCCCAGAAATTGTTGCAATTACAAATGTTTTTGGTATACACATGTTTATTTCCTTTATGTGTATTGGAACAACACAAAAAAAAAACAGAAGAAAAAAGCCTTTTTACACAAAACTCCAAAAGCTGGACAAAATTATTGGCACCCTTTTTAAACTGTGGGTAAATCATTTTATTTGTGTGATGTGATGCTCATTTAAACTTACCTGTGGCAAGTAACAGGTGCTGGCAATATAGAAATCACACCTGGAGCCAGTTAGAATGTATAAAAGTTGACTCAACCTTTGTGTTGTGTGCCTGTGCGTGTCACACCAAGCATGGAGAAGAGAAAGAAGAGCCGAGAATAGTCTGAGGACTTAAGAAGCAAAATTGTGGAAAAATATGAACAACCTCAAGGTTACGAGATCATCTCCAGAGATCTTGAAGTTCCTTTGTCCACTGTACGCAATGTAATCAAGACGTTTATAAGCCATGGAACTGTGGCTAATCTCCCTGGACGTGGACGGAAGAGAAAAATTGACAAAAGGATGCAACGCAGGATAGTTTGAATGGTGGACAAACATCCTCAGTCAACTTCCACACAAATTCAGGCTCAGACCACTTAGACCATACGTCGTCATCTGAAAGAGATGAAGCGCTATGGCAGGAGACCAAGGAGAACCCCACTGCTGACACAGAGACATAAAAAAGCCAGACTGGAGTTTGCAAAAATGTACCTGAGTGAGCCTCAATCCTCTGGGAGAATGTTTTGTGGACAGATGAGACTAAGGTAGAGCCTTTTGGCAAAGCATGTCCTCCTACTGTTTATAGAAAACGGAACGAGGCCTACAAAGAAAAGACCACAGTACCTACAGTCAAACATGGTGGAGGTTCAAAGATGTTTTGGGGTTGTTGTGCTGCCTCTGGCACTGGGTACCTTGACTGTGTGCAAGGAATCATGAAATCTGGAGACTGTCAAAATATTTTGGGCCACAATGTAGGGCCTAGCGTCAGAAAGCTGTCTGCGTCAGAGGTCATGGGTGTTCCAGCAGGACAATGAACCAAAACATACCTCAAAAAGCATTAAGAAATGGGTGGAGACAAAGTGCTGGAGAGTTCTGAAGTTGCCAGCAATGAGTCAGCATCTAAATCCCATTGAACACAGATGTCAAAACTGCTGTTGCAAGAAGGCACCCTTCAAATCTGAGAGACCTGGAGCAGTTTGCAAAAGAAGAGTGGTCCAAAATTCCAGTTGAGAGATGTAAGAAGCTTGTTGATGGTGAGAAGGGTGTACAACCACATATTAATTAAGTTGAGGGTGCCAACAATTTTGTTCGGCCCATTTTTTGAGTTTTGTGTATAATGATGTCAAATTTGGCTTTTTTTCTTCTGTTTTTTTGTATTGTTCTAATGTACATGAAGGAAATAAACATGTTTATACAAAAAACATTTGAAACTGCAACAATTTCTGGGAGAAATGGTGTATTTTCTGGAAACATCTCAGGGGTGCCAATACTTTCGCCCATGACTGTAGTTAAGTAAAAAGTAGATTACTGGCTCAAAAATATACTAAAGAGTTAGTTTAAAAAGGGGAACATAAAAAGTACTTACTCATGTGTGTTACTTGTAAGGTGCCCACCCCTGAATGTAGACAAATGTCAGAGTTGTGAAAGCGGTGACATTTTGAATCATGGGCACATACTTCTCAGATGACAAACATGTCTGGGAGGAATGTTAGAGTCTGTTCTGGGCAGCTGGTTGGTCAGTCCTTAAAGAGGAGCTGTTATGCTCATTTGTATTTGATTATCGGACTCCTATAGAGCAGCTACACACGATTACCCGCACCGAAAGCTTTGTAGATCTTTGGGACGCTGTGCCTCTCATTGCATCGCTTCCTTGTATTTCCCGCATCCCACGAAAACAGTCGGCTTTATTTACTCCACCCCCCGGCCCCGAGCCTACTCCGCTGTGATTGGTCACACTCCCGAGGACTTCCAAAGGGCTAGTGAGCGCTGCTGAGCCCCACCTCCTTATTTTGCCGGTGCGGAAGTTGAGAGAATTTCACTTTTGAAAATGTCAACTTTTGAAATACAGCCGTATGTGTTGGATCCTTGGAGTTTCTCAAGTACAGAGGTTACTTCAAGACGTCTCTGAATGGTAAGTAACATTAGCCGTAGCTTGTTACTGTCATTACCTGCTTACCTATGCGCATGCCCATATAAGTAAGTCCAGCACGCACTGACGTCAATGGGACTACTCTGTTAAAAAAAGACAGTTAAACACAACGTGCAGAGCCATCCAAGACAGCTTGCAGGGCTCACGTCCAAATGCATCAACCTCATTATTTGTCGCTTTGGCATCATTTAACACGAGTATCTCACATTGTAACAACATTTATAGGTCAGAAAAGTTGAAAAGCATAAACGTTGCCCTTGAAGTGCTGGATTTGAGATGAGGGAGAGAATGAAAGCCATGAGGAAAAGGTTTTCACATCACAGGAAAAGGTTAAAAGCCTATTTAAGCTGATTTATTAAGTATTAAGTTTATTGTGTCTCGTAAAATGTGCTGAAATCAAAGAGAAATATCTGGAGATTTGGAGATACTCTAATTGCTCAACTATTTTAAAAGAAAAAAAAAAAACAGAGGAAATGGTCGGAGTCCCTACTGGCAAACACAGTTAGACGTCTTGCTGGCACTCCACTAGTTCAGGGTCGCAAAATCAAAACAATGAGCAGAAAGATGTTACAATGCTTTGAATATTTAAGGGAAACGCAGTCAGGTGATTATTCTCTGTTTGTAACTATGAGCGACCCCTGTCACACAGATAATGATTACCATTACCATTACTTGCCATGGATTGGCCTATAGACAGGCAAAAAGTCGTACTTCTTATACCTCTACTTAACATCAAGAAATACTGCAGGGACATCATCTGATGCAAGACTCCAGCTTTCATGTGGAGCCAGCGAACGAGGTGGTGATTTCCACTTGACTCAGATCTATAACTGATAAATTACTGAAAATTACGTGCGTCATGCATGAGATCATCTAACATGATGCTACTCTACCAGTCAAGTGTATTCCAACTCACTCCCACATTTAATCAGAGAAAAGTTCCTTTAAATTGCGTGATCTAAAGAGTGAGAGTTAAACAGCAAAAACAGAGCAGTCAGTCAGTCAGGATTAGACAGACTCTTTTACGCGTTCAAACGTGCCCAAAACACACAAAATGTGGGGGATAAAAAACACTCATCATGTATCCCAGCATTTTGCTGTGAAGTGTGTGGGTTGCGTTTCCTCTGTTCTTCCGATCATCATGGGGGGAAGAATGGGTCATCCTTTTTCTAATATTAGTTGATTTTATTTATCCGTGTCATGGCTTTTAACTCCCGTTTTAGAAGTTGTTGTGTAAACTGGAAAGTGAAAACATCTGGTCTCACACAGACATTTTCTCTTTCTCCATCCAATGCCCATTTCAGTGTCTACTTTTTGATCTGCTTCAGTGTGCACTTTCCAGTAAGTGTCTCACTGGGTCGGCTGCTAACTCTGGTGACCCTTCAGTGTAGGGAACCACACACAACCAGAATACATCTGTATTTTCAGGGAGCCATAACTAAAGACGTTTATATGGTAGCATTTGTTATGAGGACAAAAATTAGAACCACTGTTGGGTGAAGTGAGTAACGTTGATCATCTTGTTATCATGCAATGTTCTCCTGGGGAACATAGAAATTCACAAGGATGCCACTTGATGCCCTCGACCCACCTGAACACCTCTACAGATCAGGTGAAGTAGCTTCAGTAGGCATCAACCTGGTATCCAAATTCCCCAGATCCAGATCTAATTGAGCATCCATGGAATGTGACCCCTAATTCACGGCGGGGCCTCCCTGGATCGGACTTGTCTCTGACACGTCAAGGCTTGAACACATGACCTGTGGATGGTGTCATGTGGTGTCTGGTACCGGGGTGCTGGCTTCGGATCATTTGAGGTCTGTCAGTTGTGAGGTGAGGCACCAGTACTTCCCAAGATGTTCAGTCAGATTGGGGCGTGGTAGATTTGGAGGCCAGGTCGACACCTTGAGCTTTTTGTCATGTTTCTCAGGCCATTCCTGAGCAGTTTTTGTGGTGTGGCATGACTCATTTTCCAGTTGGGGCGTCACTGCCATCAGGTAGTACCATTGCTGTGACGGTGGTTACTTAGCCTAGCGGTGTTTGGGTGGGTGGAAGGTGTCAAGTGGCCTCCACATGAATGCCATGACCAAAGGTTTCCCAGCAGAACATTGCATTGTAATAAAATGATCAATGTTATTCACTTTACCTGTCAATGGTTTTAATATTTTTGGCTGATCAGTGTTGGTGGTTTATCAAGGCTTAAAGTTCTCTATTTTCTTTCAATCAGCCTTAGCATTTCTGCACCATTTTCTGGTTGTTTTGTAGTGAGCACTGTTTAAAGCAAAAGTGTAAACTTAACTAGACTTGTAAAACTTAGACTCAGAGGGTAACTTTGCCAATTTTCAATCAGTACTGTGTTGTCGCAGTGTGTGCAGTGTGTGCAGGGTGTACAGATGAACAGTGTTTGGTCCTCCCTGTGCCACCAGTGCAGGCACATTCTCTAGTGGACTTATGATGACGGGTGGCGAAATTTTTCTTCTGCACACACTACACACACTGTGATGACACTGAGGTGGTTGAAAATCTGCAACCTTTCCTTTTAATTACACTACTGTTGAAACAAAAGTCCCAAGTATTCCTGTTAGAACCTGAACATCTGGCAACCTTTTTCCAAGAAGGTCCTGGTTTTAGCCTAAATGTTTAATAGTTTTTTCACCAGCGAATCACTAGAAAAATGCTCATTGGGTTTTGGCAAAGTTACAGTACAAACAGGGCCCTTATGAAATATATAGGCATACTTAAACCTGTTATACCTGCTAATCCTCCCAGTGCCACTTCCTTTTACTTACACAGCAGTATGTCAAGCATCAAATCATAATAAAAAGAGTATTTGCTGGGAAAATTGCTTTTCTGGAATTTCTCAATGGTTCACAAACTGCACTGCATATGGTGAAATGTGTATATGTGTTTATGTGGTACTCCTGTGACACTCCTCTCAAGCTGCTGCTTTGTTTACTCACACTGACTTTGTCATGTGATGCCAAGTCACCTGGGCCAGTGTACCTGTTGTCACTTTTTGAAATTACTTTATTAGTGTGGGATTTTTCTGCAAACAATACACAATCACACAACTAACTTGTTGATAATAAATGTGTATATACATTACTGAAGGCTTTTTATATTTGAGCATTTGACTATGCTTTCAATAGACATGGGCATGTTATATACTACAGTGAATCAGCAACTGTCATCTTGTGGGTGGGAACTGAAAACAAGTTAAACACAAATTGCATACGTTTGCACTTCAGTTGGACTTTGCTGCTTCTCACATGCTTTGTATAAAGTTGAATCTGACTTGATAAATTGTAAGCTGGGGGTGATAATGCCATATGTCTGTGAGATGTTAGCATACAATATGCAAAATAGGTATTACACTTGAAATAGACAAACAGAAGGAGAGACATGATGAAAGCAAGGTTTCTTTCCTGTGTAGAGAAGCCCCATTAACTCTGCTGGTTTAGCCTCTTGCTCATTATTATTTTAATAATGGTCTTGAATGCATAATATTGCCTAAGTAATAAAAACTGATGAACTGCAAAATAAAGAACACACCATAAGTGGCTGGTTGGGTTCTCATTAGGTTAATTTGTTGTTTGTTGTGTTTCGTTACCTTTGACGAGGCAAACAGGATGAGTCACGATGCCACCATTTATAACTCTCCAACAACAAATCATTTTAAAGCAGTACCTCACCTTCTAAAACATGAATATTTTACCATATTACCGCTCTTTAATTAATAGTAGTTAATAATTAAACCTAATTCAATTGCATAAAAGTTGCAGAAGGCATGCAAGTGCTGTGGACGCAGCACTACACGCTGCACAGCTCAGGAGGTCAGGAGAATGCTTACATCACCGCTATGTAGACAAACATAGCGGTGTTAGTCAGACATTATGAATTGTGAAATGGTCTTTTAAATGGTGTTGACTATATAAACAGATTGGTTTCACAGGATACTCACAGACAAACAACCACCACCCCTAATTCAGGGGTTCATTTTTAAATGATCAGGTTCAGCTGAATTCAGTATGGCCTTATAACTGTAATGACAGAGTCAGCCAATTAAATTCCACGAGGGTGTGCATGGTAGGGGAACTGTGAAATGAGAGTGAGATCAGGCCTGAAGAAAAACTGTGTTATTTGAATGAACATCTGCACCTGCAAACAAAGTGCGTCTTGTAATGTGCCATCCTGTGATGATAACTTATCTTGGAGTGTGCCCACTGTTCTGACATCAAGGTGTAAATTATGTTTGGTAAATGGGACACATCTCCTAGTCAGCATGAGGCATTATTGTGGCCTAAATTGAAGCTGAGTGAGTTAATTGCTTTTGTTTTCCAGCCTTTTTGAATTTGAATATATGTGGGTGGGTGGGTGTGTGTGTATGAACTGGTTTTAGGCATGCAGCCACAAGCTGTAGTCGCTGTTCAACACATTTCCTGGCTGATAACATTGTTGCAAGTGACGAATAAAAGCACATAAGTTCGGTAATTTAGTTTATGGTTATGTTTGACCTGTGACGAAAGGTGCCTTAAAGCAGTAGTAGATATTTCAGAATGTAAGGTGACAGTGGAACAAGCTTTAAACAAAACATAAGCTGTGTCTGAAATCACCGTTTAATTACTAGTGCACTACATGTATCCACCTCTGTTTGATTTGAGTGCCCGAATTCTGTCTCTGCACCTGTCTGTGGTGACGCAAAATGACAGTGATCAAAGCTGCTTAAAATCTGAGTTTACTGGTTATTATAGAATAATCTGGTGTGATTGAGGGTCCATAATATAGTGAGGAGTAAATAAGTGAGTGATTATGGACACACATATTGGCTTATTATTATTTTCTTACAAAGTTTATGGGCCAAATGTGCCAGCATGTCAGTTGCCTATTCACACATCCAACAGGCATGTTGCAGCATTAGCCTGTCAAGCTTCCAGCTGTTTGACATATGAATATAAATCCAATATTCAGTCTCCTTGTAAGCATGATATTATCACTGCTTTAAGGGTATGGTTAAAGCAAAATATGTGAACTCCTTAGCAATAATCATACCGCATATTTAGTGATCCATAAACTTTTAACCCTTTTTTACTTTAAAAATGAAGGATTTATTTAATTATTTCGCTGAAATCTGGCTGTGTTGTTACAAGTCAACCTGAGTCGGCTATGTACAGTCCCAGGCTCTTTTTGGGATTGTTGCAACCCGAAAGCCTGATTTCATGGCAGCTTTTCTAAAAAAAATTGATGAATGTTGCAATGTTTTTATGAGTTTTTTTCTGTAATAAAATGCAGTGGCAAGTAAAAATTGCAAAAATAGTTGTGGTGCTCTCTGAAATTTGGAGCATATTTTCACGAGCATTCAGTGTTTCCCAGAGAATGAGAATCTATTTGTAATGATTTGGGGGGGGCGGGGGGGGCAGCTGTTAATGCCATTCAGTGCCA
>JAPZEB010048689.1:0-10897 GCA_029783705.1 Chaetodon striatus
ACATCCCTCTGTCCTTAGGACCCTCACAGCGGATAAGGAAAAACTCCCCCAAAAAAACCCTGCAACGGGGAAAAAAATGGTAGAAACCTCAGGAAGAGCAACTGAGGAGGGATCCCTCTTCCAGGATGGACAGATGTGCAAAAGAGACCATGTGTACAGAACAAATCAACATAATAAATGTACAATAATCCATATGACAACATGATACATTGAGAGAGGGAGAGACAGAGAAAGAGAGAACGTGAGACCAAGAGAGACAGAGCCAGAGAGAGAGATTCTATGGCAAGCAGTACTGACAATAGCCACAGTAACATTAATAATTAGTAATAATATTGTAATAATAATAGTTTATATATTATAGTTTATATATTAGGTATATGTTAATATATGATAGTATATGTATGTGACAATATTATATGTGTATTATAATAACAGTAGTAGTTTTAGTATGACTAATAATAATAGCAGTAGTAGGAGGCATCAGGCAGGACCAACAGCAGCACGATCTAGGCGCAGTCACGATTCGAGGGAACCTGTGAGACAGTGGAGCACAAAGATTTTGGAGAAGAAGCCGAGTTAGTGAGTTTTTAGATTCTGAAAGCAATAGAGAGAGAGAGAGAGAAGGAGAGAAGGGGCTTAGTGTATTATAGGAGGTCCCCTGGCAGACTAGGCCTACATCAGCGTAACTAGGGGCTGATCCAAGGCAAGCCTGAGCCAGCCCTAACTGTAGCCTTTATCAAAGAGAAAAGTCTTCAGTCTACTCTTATGGTTCCACAGAAGAGAAGCCTGATAGCTGAAGGCTCTGGCTCTTATTCTACACCCTAAACTTTGGACAGCCCAGTCACCAGAAGAAAAATATTGGCATTGTAGGTTACTAAACCATGGATATTTTGCATACATATCATACCAACTTTTCTAAAGCTGATGAGCTGACTTTGTCATTGGCGGATAGAGAGGAGGGATTGTTTAAGACCAACAAACAACAAAAGTAGTTGTGTTTAACGAGTCATTGCTGCTTTTTAGCCACCAAGTGTGGGTGTATTGACCTGTCACTGCTTTCACAGATAGTGGCACAAAAAGCAATAATTTTAGGCCAGGTTTTTTAGCCAACCGAAACCACATTTTGTGCCTAAACCTAATCACATGTTAACCACAGCATTGTTAAAATGTGAAGTGTGTGTATACATGATAACATACAAATCTGTGGTTTGCACAAATGTACAATTCTCTCTGGTGACAGTTTTTTTTTTTCTTTTTTTCATTCCTAATGCCCCAGAAAATTTGTTTCATCAGTTATGTTGTCCAGACAAGATAAAGCAAGATAAAACAAGATAAAAATTACAACAATATTTTCACCTTCCTTTTCAGGGTCTCTATATCTAAGACGTGCGAGATTTACAGTACAGTCTAGAGGTCTTGTTATGTCTGTTTGTGTTTGTTTTTGATTTATTATCTAAGTGTCAATGTTGGCACTGTAAACATATTCAGAAGGAAAAAAAATATACCTTTTGTTTGACCTTTGGTGGTGTGTGTGAGCCAAGACAGAAACCAAACCAAAAAGCTGTACAATATGTTAAAGTATAGTTTCAGCACATCAAAAAAAGCTGTTTAGACCTTTTTTTTGGATATTTGTGTCAGTGATGTCTGCATTGCTTTCTTGTAATGATTTCTACAAGTCTCCGGTGATTAAGATAAATTTTATCTTAATTGGTGTGGCAATGATAAGTGATGGTTTAAATGATATTGTTCCAGATCTCTTTATATGTTCCCCACAAGAATTCTGTATGGCTTTGAGAGGTAACAGGACTTAAGCTGTGAAGATAAACATGCAGTAAATACAATAAATGCAAACAGCATGATACCTTTACCAACTCAGCTGAGCTGTCAGGTTTATATCTCTATGGAACTGGGAGTTAGACAAGATGTCATTATCTGGATTTATTTATTTATTTATTGTTTTAAGGACTAACACTTGTGTGACTAGCATTGTACTGCTCACTACCTGATCCCGTTCATTTTAGGACAGGTTTTCTGATTGTGTGTTCATGAGGTATGAATACAAAATGACATAAAAGAGCAAACACTGTCAGAATATCAGTATATTTCAGTGTGTTCACATATAAATGCTCCTGCTGCTTTTCTTTGTTAAAAGATAATGTTTTCTGTAGCCACACAGACAATAGTCACAGGCACAGCCCTCTGGCCCAAAATTAGATATTTGGATAACTACTAGCCACATTTCCTTTAGTGTATCCATCAAGAAAAAAATTCCATTTCCATTTTCCATGTATTTTGTTGTGAATATTTATTATCTCCTGAGGATAAATCAAAAAAATTCTAAAGGACGGGAAAGGAAAGCTTTTCCTCTTACACACAATAAAATGCATTGTTTCCACCAAAATAAGGGTGTGTACGTTGGTTTCTAAAATATGGGTACACCCACTAAAAGTAGGCTGTAGACTCCTTTGCTATTGACATAGGCCAGAGCTACACAGCTCTGCAGCAGATAAGTATGCCTTTCTGTATAGTTTTGTGTGTTATGAATAGGCCGGAGAACAGGTAAACAGTAGACTAGTGGACACTATGAGACAGCAGCGGAAAAGGAGGAGGAGGAGGAAGGAAAATTAACAGTGGTTACTTCTTTTTATCTCTTACTTACTCAGTCTCTCTTTTAAACTTAGTGCAGATTAATTTGGATCAATTTTTGAGTGCTGCTTGAGTCAAGACGGACAGTGTTTTGTGATGGCCAGTTAAGGGGCTAAAATTAATGCGTTCACCTGGATGTTGTGTTTCCATCAATGCCAATTGAAGCCGGAGGTGATAAATACTCGTGACTACTGTGGAATCATTCAACCCAGGTGTGAATGCCAATTAAAATCTTTCCCATTGCATTGATAAACCAGATGTTAGCAGGTGTTAGTGGGTGTCCTGCACAGTGGGGGGCAGATTCCTGTTTGCCAAACAAATCAATCCTCCCCAAAGGATGCATTTTTCCCTTTTAGTGTAATCCTTGATTCAGCCCAATCACCAAAAGAAATGTTGGCATTTTTATATTTTTCCAAACCACGGATATTTTACATTTTCATGTTTCACACACATCATGTCAATATTTCCAAAGTGATGTGCTTGAATATCTTATCTGTGGTGCTACTTTTAAGACAAATAACAACTTTGCATACAAAAACCTATGCACATTATTGGCAGACACAGTCTAATAGACAAATCATCTGGTGGCATTCACGATCAAATGTAATAAATCTCTTTACAGTCAGTTCACAATCTCATGACCTTTCTTTTAGCCAAAGTCAGGACAAACTTTAGTCTAACCCTTGGATGCAGTTTCACTCTTTTATGCGTACTGTACTCACCAAGTTACTTGCTGAGATCTAGAAACGCAAGGTTTGTGTCAAGAAACAGGAGCAGACAGATGATCAGACAGGTTGTTAACAAACCAACGTGTTAGTCAAACTTATATGGGAAATGATATGACGGTGAAGGGTGAAATAATTTTTCAAACATCAATCACTATTCATGGACCCACTTCCTGCCTCAACTAAGACCCACAGTACTTACTGTGCAAACTGTGTACTTGCACTTAATGGGATTATTAGCAGCATTTCACATGTGCTCACTCCTATTTTGACTACAAAATAAAGAGGTTTAGATAATCTGGATGAGGTGCTGGTTTGTTTGCTGCCTGTACAATCCTAATCAACAGAAATGTTGTCAAACATTACAGAAAGACAGACTCACGTAGTGATTAACCAGAATAATGCTGTTTTCTTCATCAGCTACTCTGTCCATTTTATTGTAGAAGCTGCTACCCTTAACCCAAGGCTGTTTAAACTGATAAACATTTTAGACATCTTCCTCTTGTTTAGAGAATTAAAGCTTTAGATATAATCCATACAATTAAGCTATTTTCTTGACATCATTTCATGACCTCATGGCCTCATTTCCATCGCGGTCAAGGAAGTGTTTAATAAAGGGGACATGATTTATTCATTATTTGGATCCATTCTGGAGCAGGTCAAGATGCTTTATGGACACATTAGACCATAGATAGCCTACATTATTAATGTTCCTACCTGTCAGTCTGTGTGAGAAAAACCACAGTGCTTGGTATCAAAGTGTAGGCACAGAGTCAATTACTTCCTTTATTTGCACACAGTGGAGAGCATCATTGCACTTGTACCATGGACATTTACTATAAGAAAAAAGTGTAATCCATGATTAAGTTAGTCATTTGGTATGAGCCAAATAGTGAAACCCACAGGAATGAGTGGAATAAAAGAAGTAAAATTCATCACAGAGGACAATTCCATACAACTTTCTTACAGTGTTCCGCCTTTCTCTTCGAATCTGATGCTTCTGTCTCAGAACAGTTCCAAGCAGCCATGGTGTGTTGATGAAAAGTTAATGAACATACAGTACCATACCTGGGACATGTCAGCTGAGAAAGGCCAGCAGATGCATTATGGATCAACCCATCCTGCCTTTTGGGAAAATCATTTATAAATGTGCATTAATATATTCTATGCATTAAAAAGACATTTTAATGCATCCATGGCTTCTGCAGTAGCAAATGAAACTATGAATGCAGCTGAGCAGAAACAAATGACTGCATTGTGTTAAAGCTGCAGAGGTAAAGGAGAGTCTGTGAGATGCAACGCTGATACAGTCTGCTTTGCATTGTGATGAACAAAAGATTGTTTCCCAGCAGACAGAGGGAACCAGGGACTGAACTACCAACCCTTCAGTTAATGGAAAACCCAGCTGTTATCTCAGTTACAGCCACTCAGTGCTACAACAATGCTGCATGAGAACTTAAGAGTCAAAGAGGAACATAATGTTAGAACCACCATGATTTTGTTAATTAGTTCTTAAACAGGAGATGGATTTAAGTTCTGAACAAATTACAAAATTGTAGAGTGATGCAGAGAAGTCTTCAAAATGAAAGGACAATTCCATTGTTTGTAACTGCCCCTCAGAATAGCACAAAATAGTGATTTCTGATCTGACGCCACTGTGTCATTTGTGAGTGCTTTCCAAAACTATTAAAAAATGACAGCGGCAAAAAATTAAACTGACCTTACGGTTCACATGATGGTTAAGGCAGTGGTTCTCAAACTGTGGGGCAGGCCTTCCTGGAAGGGCATAGAGCCACTACAGATGGCGGCATGGATGACCAGGGTAAAAACATGGACTGAAACAAAATTAAATGAATATGATTTATGTCGGAAAAATAAGATAACAAGAGTTCATCAGGAGAGACTTATTCAAATGTGAGGAATAGTTTATTACGGTATGCACAACATGATAAATGATGAAAAGTTTATTGGTGATTTATTGGTGACATGTATATTTAGGGGGGAGAGATGCCATGGATAGTTTAGCAATATTCCTTTGATGGCATCAAGACATTGGTAGTGGAGGTGAAGAGAGGGATGGCTGATTGATGAGGTTGATGAGATGAGAAGCAGGACTGGGCAAAGGATTAGCTGAAGACTGGAGGTGAATGGGGCGGAGGAGAGTCGCATCTCTTCACCCTACACGAACCATAGCACAGCAGCAGAAAGGAGAACAGTTTTAAAAACTTAACCGTAGCCATTGATTGGCTTAGGGAGATTATGGCAGTATCTGGTTGTAGTAATTTATGGTGATGCCCATATTCAGCTGATAGAGAAGAAGCTGGAGAGGAGCAGAGGATTGTGAGGGAAATGAGAGTGTAAAGCTAAACTTTGACTAAGCTTCGTTTTGCTGATGCTATCTTGCTGTTATTAAACTAGAATTCAATTGGATAAAAGGAACTTTTTCAGCTTCTGAAGGGGGCATGAC
Source organism: Chaetodon striatus (assembly GCA_029783705.1). Lineage (NCBI taxonomy): Eukaryota > Metazoa > Chordata > Actinopteri > Chaetodontiformes > Chaetodontidae > Chaetodon > Chaetodon striatus. Next base: position 5,839 of record JAPZEB010048689.1, read on the forward strand.
AGAGAAAGTTTGAGAACCGCTGGGTTGAAGTTTTGTTAGGTTTAGGCACAGACACAACTTGTGAAAGTTAAAGTTGGAGAAAGAGCATGGTTTGAGCTACAGTTACTGCGCGGTTAAGGGTTGGGGACCTTTGCTGTAAAGGTTACAAAAATAATCGTGGGAAGTGATCATTGCTGTGGTTAAAAGCACCCAATGTCAAGGATTTTGGAAATGTGTTGAGTTGAGTCCCATGTCAAAGTCTACCGCTTTGTTGACACATCCAGTTTGCATGGATACCTCAGATTCTTTCGAGTGAACTTTGTGCCTATACTTTATATTTCATGGTACATAAGAGTCATCATTCTTACTGCACTAGATGACCTTGTCACTGGAATATATCAGAACGGTAAGGCTTTAGATTGTGTTCTTCCTCCAAAATTACTGTGAAACTTTTTGTACTTATAGTAAACAGTGCATAGACAGGTACAATGAAACCATGTGAAATAAGCGAATAAGAGGTTAGCAATCTGGGAACCTAAAAAAAAATATTGATAAAGTAGTTTAAGTTTAGTTTAAGCAGATAGAGAAAGAGAGGGAAAACATCAAAGTGCAACAAAAAGGAAAGAACAGAGAGAAAAAAGAGAAAGCACTAGATAGGGCCCACAAAAAGGAATTGACCCAAATTTAAATGGACAAACTCAGAGCAATGGGGTGGCAAGCTGAGGCAGCCTTTGATATAAGCAGGCATGCACTATAAATTAATAATAATGTGTAATAATTATAAAACAGAGACCTAATGATGAAAGGAGTGGAAACGATGGAGCCCTGCGTCTTTCACTGCCTTGAGTCCAAAATACACTGTGCGATTTTGGGCTGTCCCAGGCGAAAGATGACCAACTTGAAAGAAATGTGGTGATATCTTTGGTTGTGGCTCTGAGAAGGTGGTCCTATGTCACACAGTCAGAGAGGTTCAAGGATGGCCGTTGTCACAGCCTTGTGATCAAAGACAGCCTGGGATAAAATTCTGACAGTGTCAGAAATTTGCGATGACCATCTCACAGTGTGGCTACTGTTACAACCTACATCTACTAACCAACCACTAGAAATGCAGCATGAAATGACAAACTGGCGCTAAACCCAAACAACCAGATGGATAGCAGCTTGCAGCAGCTTTCCTTGGTGGACTTGCCCACCTCCAGATTTATAGGATGGTATGTGACTTTACAAGGAACAAGTGTAGTTTATAAAAATGCTGCAACCTACAAGATTTCCTTAACATCTGAACGAGGGTCAGGGTACATAGATATTCCTTAAGTGCAGGGCCTCCCATTCCATAGCATTAACTTGGTGATGGGAAATGATGTAACTGGCACAAGGATTGTTGTAGATGAGGCAGAGAACAGACCAGCAGGACAGCTTGAAGTCCAAGTTCTAATATGTGTAGTAAGAACTCGCACACAGGAAAATAAGGTTGAAATTGACGGAAACATTAGGCTTCATGTAAGAAATGATATACAAACAAAGATTTGTTCTTATTTTATTAGAGTCCACTGATTTCTGGGATTCTTCTGTCTTCTTTTTGCTCATTCTTGAGCATTCTTACCAAGATGAGAGAAAAACACAGCATTTTCACTGTCCACAAATTATTGCCCAGCACAAGGAAAAATAAGTTTTATATTGGAGGAACAGTTAAAAAAATGCATAAATATCATATAATCAAATTTATATCAAATAGAATAGATAAATAAATGCAATTAGATTATGTTTTAAAGTGATTATAATGAATGGATTATTAAAAAATTTCAGGGCCAAAGAAACACGACTACACTTGGTCCATCGATCCCAGCTGCTATACTTTCAGTTACTGTGCCTCCCTCTACTGACAGTGCTGGAATGGAGCTAAGTGCATTTACTCAAGTACTGTACTTAAGTACAAATCTGAGGCAATTTTAATCTCATGCCACTTTGTTCTTGTACTGCACCATACTCCAGGAGGAAATATTGTACCTTTTAACTCCTCTACGATTATTTGATGACTTAAGATACTAATTACTTTCCAATTTACAATTTTAGCACACAAACCATATGAAAATATGCAGGTGCAGCTGAAATTATTAGTCGCTTAATTAGAAAATTAATTGGCAACTATTGTTTAAATCCTTAAAGTCATTTTTCATGCAAAGAAAATTTTCATCATTCAAACTTAATTAAATATGAGGGCTTGCTGCTTTTTGTTTTAATCAGTTTATTTATTTCTGTTTATTTAAGTTATTGTCAATATAGAGCTTGTTCTAGTAAGCAAGTATTTTTTACAGTGTGATATTTGTACTTTCACTTAAGAATCTGAACACTTCCTCCATCGGCACATCATTGCTTGGTTTTCGAGTTTCCTGTGACACAAGTACTGACACTCTGGAAAATCACATTTGAACAGTGCATTGATTTCACAACTACTACTCCTCTTCTTCCAGCCTTTGTTTTGGTGACCAATTTTTACTGAGTCCAAGTATTTTCACACAGCACCACACCTGCTTTAATATAGTGTTTAGGGGGCATTATCTATACTAATATGTGACTTCTGCTCAAGTGAGATTTATCAATCAGTACACCTGAGTAAGGACAGAATTGGAAAGTTAAGAATGTTTGGTGCATCAAGGGGTGACTTCTCTTACTTTATCTCTTGAAAATTTATAGAAAATATAAGAGAAATTTAAGAGGATGTTGCTCCCATTGATTAATTTAGCAGACACTGTCTTTGCTGTGTTATAGGAGCCAGAGGTTATAGTAGAGAGACAAGAGTCTGCTGCCCAGCTGGCTGATGTTACTGATAAGACTCACGTAGATCAGACTAGTGCAACAGATAATAAGGTTTAGGGTGCTCACTCAGTTGCATTACCAGCCAGCTATATTGGGGCTGAGGAGATCCCTTTAAACAAGCAGTTCTTGGTAGAGAACCAGAGGAAAAGTCCCTCCCTGGAGTACGCTTTTAAAGTTCTGCCAAGGAGGCTCAGGTGATTCCTGATACTGGACTGAATGGATCAAATCCAGATAGTGAAACAAGTTATTTTGTTAGGGTTGTGACACTAAAAAAAATATGTATACACTGATTTACAGACGTGTCTTTTGTCATGTAAGTTAATGGGAAAAAAAGTCTTTTGGTGCTGCAGGGCATCATGTGATGGCTGTAATTCCACTGTTTGGCCACTATGAAAACTGTTTTCTAAACCTGGTGCACCTAGGGGCCTGCCCTTACAACACATTGAGATATGACATGCAAGGTACTCTGGGTGTGTTAGTTGTTGATGTTCTGGGCCGTGTCAACTTCAGCCTGTTACATGCATTGTCTGTTTTCAAAAAACACCTTTGTTTTCACAGGAAATGGGCAGTTTGCATAAAGTCTCTTTCAAAATAAATGCACAATGTCAGTAAAACATGTGGTTACGTGGTTATGTTAAGCCGACACACGCATGTAATTGGGTTTAGGCAACAAATGCACATGGTTGGGTTTAGAAAAAAGAAGGGTTTGGCTTTACAATCTTATGGGAAGTAACAACTGGCCTTCTGGGTGAAAGTTGGTAGCTGTTGGATCCATCCACCACCCGTTAAACAGCACTCTTTTCCCCTCATCTTCCAGATTTTCTCCATGTAACTGGCAAACGTTTAACATGTGAATGTTTTATATTGTAGATCATTACAGGATCAATATCTGTCCCTTTTTTTTTTTAATTCCTCCATACCAGCGGTAGTCGTGGCCAGAGGCATTATGTTTTTGAGTCATCCATTCGCCCTTACCATCCATCTCAAGAATACCTGAAGGGAATTTAATCAGATTTGGGGTAAAAGGTCAAAGGTCAAGATCAGTGTGACCTCACAAAATATGTTTTTGGCCATAACTCAGAACTTCACATAAATGCCTAAAGGGATAAAATAATGAAGTGATGACATTTTATATCAAAAAGGTCAAAGGTCAACTTCACTGTGACATCATAATGTTAAGCATGAATCACTTTTCTGGCCATTAGCCAATGTCATATCTCAGGAACAGAGGGGGAGACGTTTGGTTAGATACTGAATAGGTGACACTAATCTTAGGTGTCCAGCTTGAAATTGTGCTGATTATATAGATCTTCTGTGCTATTGGGGGGAAGATGTGTGTGAAGCATCCATGTTATCACAGACACGGATGTAAACTGTAAGAGAAACTTGACTGGTGCGCAGAGATATACAACCACGAGGAGGTAATTCTAGTTTATTTTACTTTTGTTTTGTAACTGTATGCTTGGGACAATATGTTGCTTTGCAAATTTATTGTGTTATGTCAATGTAGAAAAGTTAATTATTTAGAGCTTTCTGCACGCCTATGTTTACAGCTCAGCTTTGGTGTTGGTGTAGCTACAGGAAGAGCAGTATGTTGAGGCTCACAGTGGCTTATAATGATACAATAAGGTTGTTGCTTCAGGTTCCCAGATGGCATAGTGCTAGTCAACTGTATGTATCCTCTGGTGTCCCCACGTTTGAGGCGCTTCTAAGACATCTGATGTACAATTTTATGTGTCACTAGGATGAGTCAGAGAACAGCATCATAAAAGCTTTAACCAGCCTGAGGAGGAGCTGCTCTGAACTAATCCAGAAAACACTGGCAAGATAGCCCACATATGACTTTTTTTTTGAATGATGAATTGTGGTTGTTTCTATCTTGTAGTTTTGAATGTAATTAAATTTACTACACAAAGTAAAAAGTGTTGCCATAATTCAGACAGCACATTGTGCATTATGTCAGTCTGGAAGACCAAATCTGCTTTTTGTTCTTCCAGACTGACACAAAGTCAAGTTTCCATAGTAAGTGGTAAAATACCAGATCTCAGCTGGGCACATAAGGATCTTTGCTGAGAAACATTTTTACAAAACACAATTCTCAGTACCATGTACATATTTATATCATCCTTAATCTACACAGTTTGGTTTATCCACATCAGCACACTGCTCTTTACTCTGAGTAAACACAATCTCTGAACAGATGAATGCTAAACTTTTCATTATCAAAAAACACCTCACCAAACCCATAACTGTAGGACAATGT
>JAPZEB010048934.1:0-10887 GCA_029783705.1 Chaetodon striatus
GTATCTTCCTCTCAAAGCAGTCTTAAAACACTGCTTTTCTCTCAGGCTTTTTGATAGTCAATGCATATATGTGTGTGAGTGTGTGTGTGTGTATGTGTGTGTGTGTTGATTAGTCCTTGTTTATTTAGCAGTAATAGTGTTTGGTTTGCTGCAGACGTTCACAGGAGACAAATTGTGTCTGCTGCTGGCTGCAGACACACAGATGAAGAAGGTAGTGGTGCTTACAGAAATACAGATCTCACATTCACAGGGCTTCCTCTCTGTCATCACTTTAATCCTCCACCCCTCATATTTTCTGTTTCTCTACACTTTCATTGCCTCCACCTCCATCACATCCCCTCTCCCCCCTCCACCACATCTCTCAGCCTCTCTTTCCTGAGCGACAGTATTTCAATCACAAGCTACTAAATTAAAAGAGACACTTAAAAAGTCATAAAATCCATTTATTGACACAGTGGAAGAGATAAAAGAGTCTTTGGCCATCAGACCCCATAGTGACGTCATGATTAGTGGTGCCATGAGCTGTACAGGAACATCCCCTGATGCAGGGATGAACAGTGTGGAGTGAGGTTTCTGATGAGCTCACTGGCTGTGATGATAACTGGAGGTGAATCTGTCACATGTGTTGATTTACCAGACAAACTGTATTTGTAGTAACAGTGCCACCAGATGGCGATAGCTGCATTTAGGTGCTATGTGGAGACTTTGCAAGTCATTGGATTTCCACATGTGGTCCTGCAAATGTGAAAGGATGAATGAAGGGATTCTGTCCACTGAAGGCTGTATCTTTTTAAGATGAGAAGGATACAGGCAATGTGGAGCTTGTGTTAACAGCACAGTGTAGTGACAACAATTTTAACAGGCAAACAGCTGCAGATCAGAAAACAAGATTATATTGTAGTTTTATTTGAGCAAATCTACATATCCAACAGAGAAAACAGGGGAAAAATGGCTGTCTCTAACATGTGCCTTTTCCAAATAAGGCCTGGTGTGTTCTCCAGTTTAACAGAGGCTCAACCACTATTAGACAATTTACAGTAATAGTTTTCTCATTGGACTGGGGACGCAGACAGAATGGAAACAATGATGCAGTTTGGACAAGTGCCCGCAGCCTGACCTAAAATGCATGAGAGAGGACACTGAGGACGTTTTTTTAATATTAGGTACGAATAATTCAGACTGTGCCTGGGTACAGCTGCCCCCTCTCCACTCCCCCTCTTCTCAGCTTTCAAATTAGCAATGTTGCTCCATACCGTCAACTTGCGCCATCATCTATGTGACATTTTAAAAGACTTTCAAAACATTTTTAAAAGCATCTTGTCGAATACAGACACTTGGTCAGTGGCCCTACACATCAAAATACGACGCTGTAGGTACCCTCCTGCGTCAGTTTTAAATGCCGATGGCGTGTAATTGAACACTTAAAAACACTTGTTACACACATGGTGTCTTTTCAAAATAAACTTTCATTTTACAGGAAATGAAGTTTGTCACTAATGTAATGGAACGTCACATGACATAAACCATGTATACCTCATGACATGCGTCACTAGCGTAGCATGCTACACAGCTAGCAGAGGGCTGTGGTTTACGAGGTAGAGTGAGTTGTTTTCTAATCAGAGGATAGGGGGTTTGATCCCAGGCGCTGCCAGTCCACATGTCAAAGTATCCTTAAGCGATATAATGAATGCCAAATTGCTCCCAGTGGCTTTCCATTGGCACATGAGTGCATTCAATACTGAGTAGCAGGTGGCACCATGTATGGTAGCCTACGCCACTGGAGTGTAAATGTGTGAATGGGTGAGTGTGATATGTAATGTTAGCACGCTTTGAGTGGTGAGAAAGGCACTATACAAGTGCAGGTCCATGTCCATACTAGCATATGATGTAAAATAACTTGTTTGACTTGTAACTTCACACAGGACATGAACAGCAGGCTCCTGCGTGAAAGTCTAGAGTTTGTTTGACCCATCCACCTCCCCTGCCTTCCTTCCTTCCTCCCACATTATGCGGACTTTCTTGCTCTTTATACCACAGCAGTGGCTCAAAGCATCATAAAATGCTGCTGCCAGTGGTTTCTCATATCGGAGCTAAAGGGTGGTTAAGTGCTCCAGTATCTGACAACAAGGACCACTGACCAAGTATATGTATTCTGGAGTGAGACCAGGTTAGATATTTTAGTTCTTCTACAGTGTAGAAAAAGGGACCATCATCCTAAGATATCATTCCTTATGGACAACATGTCCCACCCCATGCAGGACACTTTGACAGCACCGGGCAGCCCCTTCAGTGACAGGCGGCTTCACCTGCGGTGTTTAAAGGAGAGATACCGCAGGTCCTTCCTTCCTGCTGCTGTCAGACTTTACAACCAACACTGCTCACAGCGGACCACACATACGAAAACCATGAACAATCAATCATTACACACGTTCTGTAGCTGTATATACTTACTGTGACATATTTACACTGATATGTGCAATAATGCAAATACTGCCACTCAGCCTGTCTATTTATTATTATATCTTGCTTTTATTTTTTACTGCTTACAATCATCACTCAGGTGCGATATCAGTATGGTTAAACTGTGCAAGATACTTCCATCCGTCAATGATGTGAAATCAGCCAGTCTGTCTCTTTATTACATTCTGCCTCCTTTTGATGCGTCCTTATTATATCGCTTTGTGACTCTATACTGTTTGCTTATTATACTGCTCTTTTTTGTACTGTTAACCTTTTTTATGTACTTAAATATTGCTTTGTATTTTTTTCAACTGATGCTTCCTGTTTGCACTCTGTCCCTCTGCTGCTGTAATGTTGCAAATTTACGCAAATGACCCCACTGTGGGACGAATAAAAGATGATCTCATCTCGTTTCATCTCGTCTCATCTCATCCCGTCCCGTCCCATGAGTGGACAGAGGCTCTGCTCCTTTTGGAGGACGAGTCCCTGCTGTCGAACGAGGAGCTGTCCGCCTCCTGCCGAAGCTCTGACTGCAGGTCGAAGGTGGCAGTGAAGCCTGATCTGGGTCTGTCCATGTCGGGCTGCGCTGTCATCTGATAAAAAGACATCAGCATTAAACTGAGACTGTTTGATAACTGGTTAAACTTCTTGTAGTCACGTTAGCTAGCAGTCCACTTCCATGTTTTGGTTCAGTTGGCGTTTACACCTGAAATGTACTATATCGAAGTCCACATGACCTGTACTCGAGACCAACTTATCAAGTGGACTCAGGCAGGGATCAGTGTACTGTACTGGGGTATAGTCCAAAGTATTTACAGTTGGGGTTAAGGGTACTTGGATTTGGGCCCGGGTCCTTGATGTAAAAGCCACCTGAATCCAGGTGCAAAGCCGATACAGATGTGAGTGTGACACTGAGCATTTCTTGGTTTGGATGAGCGGCTGTGTTGCTGCATTGGGTTGTTTGGCTAGTGAGAGGCTGAAACAGCAGAGGCCACAGGATGTTGCATAGCTTGAGTCAGAATGATGTGAGAGGCCAGTTGAATACAGAAGCAGGCTGCAACACGGAGGCCTGGATGGAGGCAGAGGCTGAGGCATTTTCCAGTAGCTGAAAGCATGTGTTGATAGCTGGATGGAATGAGCCAGAGCCTGCATGGTGGCTCGCAGGATGTTGTCAGCAGCGGAGTGCCTGGAGTAGCAGATGCAGCTGGGTGAGGAGGCGAATGAGTAGAAGAGACACATCTCATCCTGGCTGAGTAATGCTCGTCACTACCAACAGAAACCAGAAAAGGTCATGTGAATGTTTTCTATTCGCATCAATCGGACACTGAAATGATGGATGACAGCAGCAATAGTTTGAAACTTTGGCTGCAGCCACATGATTGGCTCACAGAGGAGAGGCGTCCTCAATCAGCTGATTGAAAGGGGGACAACAGAGAGGGAGAGACTGTAAATAAGTAGAATAACCATAAAGATAATCAGATTGAGATTGAATTTACGTTCAGCTTCATGTGTCAGAGGATGTGGCTTCTGCCCACTCACAAACATCCCCCTCAATGATATGCAAGGCTCAGATCCTAAACCCTCGCAGCGCACTGTTGCACAGAGATTCTCTCCCCTTAATGTGATTCTGCCAGCTCTCACCATCTCAGCTTTATGCCACATTTCTATTTAATGTGTTTTTCCACTGCACACAGCTCATGAATAAATCGCGAGGTGTTGAGGTTTCAGCTCTGTTTGTCACAAAGTTTAGATTTTGTGGCATTTGTGGCAGCTCTGGGCATCGGAGGTCATGGTGAAAGGCAGAGAGTCAGCGTCCAGGGGGAACGGGCCGGAGACATATGGAGCAAAAATAATAAATATCTGCATAAAATCCGGTCAGACAGGCAAAAGCAGCGTGGCATTCATGATGTGCGGGTCCATGAAGCATGTGACAAAAGTCAATGTTGATTTCTTTGAACAATGGCCACCATCTTTCCCAACTTTAACAGGTTTTGTAACCGGGCTCGCAGCATGATCCCTGGAGCTGGACCTTGAATGGATTCAAGTACTGTGGCTGGAACCTTTTCTGACATTGTCGGCATTGTAGTCATGATACAGTTCTGTCATGTGGCCTATTCCATCATTCCTCCATTATTTGTTTTTGTTGAAAAGCTGCATGTGTTGACGTGTGCGCAGAAAAATAAATAGTCAGATGGTGTTTATGTGAGAGAAAGACAGGAAGAGTGCAGTGCACTGTCTCAGCCTGCAGGGGAGAGAGAGACAGAGACAGCTGTCGGTGTGATAACAAGCTGAGCTGAGAAGTTTCTGTTTGCCACTCATTTATCATCACTAAACTGAGTGTGAACTTCACACAAGGATAGAAAAAGCACACATGAACAGAAAGTATCACCTACAATTTCCCCTTTATTGTGTATGTATATGATAACACATAGTGACAGATTGACACCGTGAGACAGTGAGGTGCAGACCTGTCCATCAGAAATGAAACAACTTCTATATATACACTGCATTTTCCTTTAAACATTTCTTAAATAAAAGCTCTGTACTGACCGTGATAACAAATAAAGTGGGTGCATTTAAAGTAATGATTAGACTATTGTTTAACCAGTTTTTATTTTCTAAATCTTTGAGAGCTTGAATTTTATGTATGTAGGGACGACATGATGCTATCAAGGGAAATATCCGCTGACTATGATTACAATACACGGTGTGATGATGTGACGGTCGTCACACTGTGACCTTCAGCAGGCAGTGTGAAGCATTTGGAAAGAGAGTCATCAACACTGGTGAAGCTGTGGTAAGGTTTAGGCACGAAAACCACTTGGTTATGGTTAGGCAGAGATCATCTTCTGGCTTATAACACATGTCTGGTGGCACAAAAGCTGTGGGAAAAGCAGGGATGGCTCAGTGACAAATGCCCAGTCTCAATGGCTCAAATGCTGCTGGCAAACGCGGCAATGTGTAAATATTACAAAATATTCACATAGATGGGCTCAAACAACGCTGAGAAATGCTACCATGTGTAGGTAAAAAACACCCAGGGGCAGGATCAAAATGAACTTTTTGACTGACTGGCCATGGTGGCTAGAAAGAAATTCACCCACCAAGCATGTTTTTTTTTACTGGTAAAAGTAATAAATTGCCTTTTTTGTTTCACATATACATTTGTTTCAGTACATTCCCTTGAGATAATAAGGTACTATGTTGAATACAAACTTAAAGAAGAGGCCAGATCAAAATCTGAAGCAAAATTATTTTGTAATATTGAACAACTCATCAGCTGGTAAATAAGTTCCCTTTGGTAAGCAGCATCTTTGGAAATTAGCATCAGCCACCAGTCAAATACTGGTAAAATATGCAACCGGCTGCTAGATTTGCTTCACTCGCTAGCCAAAACAGTGGCTGCGATTTTGCTATCCATCTGTTGGTAAATGCTGCTGTGTGTCAATAAAAAACACCCAGGCCGGTTCCCACAAACGCTGCTGGAAGACATCACAGGGTGCTGCTGAAAACACCTAGGTTCAGTAAGAATCACCCAGATGGTCTGCAGCGGCCTGATGCTTGGCAGCCATCTTGCCTAAGTGTCACACCATCCACCCTCCCCTGTACCTGCAGAAATCAGCTCAAATACTACATCACTTTTGAAACTCTATTATGCCAAAGTATGAAAAGTACAAATGTAACATATCCGTGTTTTGCAGAAACATAGAATGGCGACATTTTATTCGGGGGACTGAACTGCTTCAGTTCACAATGATCCTCATGCAAAAATGAAAAATATCCACTTTGTGTCGGCGGCTTGAATATTCGATCTGTATTAAGACAATATAATGGGTCCTTTTGCAAAATGATCCCATAGCACAGAGGTGACATTGCTCCTCAGTCCATTTGTGTCTCCATCACTCCCATCTCTCTGCCTCCTGGACTCTTTATTAGCGAGGGTCAGACAATTAGCCTCTCCTTGAGAGGGGGAGAAGAGAAGCTCCTGTTGAGGAGCTCCATATCAGCCAGTCCTTCATCTCCTCCTCAGCACCTGCTTGAGAAAGAGATCAGAGAACAATAAAAAGGCTGAGGTCAATTAAAAAGCTATTCTTAGACATGTCGCACGTCCACAGTGCCTAAACTCACTGACACAACAGACATATGGGACGGCTGCCACCATATGAAGGGTAATAACGAGACGTAGAGTGAGATACAGTCAGTGTTGCTTGTTTTATCTCTTAATTTGTTCTGCTGTCTCTTCAGCATAATTATTATACAGAGACTTGACAAGTGCTCTTTCCCACAAAAGAACCTCCTCAAGGACACAGAGGAATATTATCAACTGTCGTCTGACTGACAACAGAACTTTAAAGGCCCCACCAGTATTTTAGACGCCATTTACACTGAGTCACTTCGTGCGTCTTGGTCAGATCAGGTATCCATGTGATCTCCAAAAAGCTACATGTAAATACATCCCAGGAGCATTTAAGATGGATTGAACTCTGATAGTTGAAACCATCTTTGGAGGAGGTTTGAGACTCATTCAAGCCAAAAGGTTACACCTGCCATAGTGTAACCAAGTGCCAACCTTTGGGGCTGAAAAATGACGCCAACACCAAGAGCCAAAAACAGCAGTTCCTTGAATGGCCACCAGAGGCCAGTCTACCTGGCTCCAAAAAACCCAAGATGGCGGTAACCAAAAAGGCCAAACTCAAGGCTTCAGGATGGGAGTGCACAAACCAACGGGTCATGTCACAGTGGCTACATCAATCAATTGCTTTTCCATTTCCACGTTTAAAAAACAGAACTTGAAGTAATGTTTGGATCTCCCACACTGTGCATCTGATAATTCATTTAAATAAATCTGAAATACGTTTGGTGCTGCCTGTGCCTTGTGCCAAGAGTGCAGAGAAGGAGACGAGGAGCGCGAAGCTGCAGCTGCTGCAGGCGTCTGGTCTCTGATTATCTTTATCATTATTTAAAGCATATTTAGAGATAATTAAGTAATAATAATAAATAAAAGTATCAGTACGTGACAGTTTAATAAAATTACAGCAGTTTCCTGGTATATACAAACTTTATTGTAGTGTCACCTGCCACCTGAATTTTATTTTCCTTCACATAAATCAAGACATTTCCACCAAAAATTGATGCAGAAAAAAATTCACCATAATGCAGTAAATGAAATGTTTGAGGCTCGAAATTTCCTGAGGGAGGACACCCAGACTCCCCACCTGATATGACACCCTTGTCTACATTACAGTATGGGAACTGAAAAAAATATGGAAGTATGCAAAACTAGTTACTGTAGATAACTTTATGTTTTGAATTAATAATTCAAAACAGAGAGATGTGCCCTTTTTTTTTTTGCTTGAGCACCTGCTCCCAAAAATGTCTGTGCACGACACTGCTGCTAATCATACCATGCATGTTTAAATGTTGTTTATGTGTCATACAGCATCCGTTCTTGGATGCAGACTCGCCTTGTGTCTGTCTTTCTGTTCTGCCACACCGCTGTGTGTCTGCTCTCTCACTGCCAGGCATTATTAGCTCATTACATTTTAAAGAGCCCTTCCCTTCCCTCCCCTGTGGTGATGTATGGTCCTGAGGAGAGAGGGGAGAGAGCTCGCTCAGCACAGCAGCTTGATCTCTGCCTCCCCTCGGTCTCCTGAGGTTGGGGGGCACAGATGATGTAGCGCTGTCTGTGTTACGTAACAGTGCAGACAGGAGAGGAGCTCTCCTCCCAAAGTTACAGACGCTTGAGCCAGTTCATCTGAGGAGAAACTTTTTTAAAGGAACACGTCACCCACAAAATGAACATTTGTATATCAGTTATTCAAACTTGTGTTACCTTGTGGAGAAAACTTTGTTTTTCTGCCTCTTGTAAACGAGGAATCCAAAACTGCATTGTTGAATAATGAAAGAAAATGGGATGGTGTTTAACAGCAAAACTATATCCAAAAAATCTGTTTGCAAACTCTCACACAACTTGTGCAGTAAAATCCAAGTCTTATTTATCCGGTCATATGCTCAGTACCTCACTAACACATTGTATTCCCTTCATTGCCTTCAGTCCTTTCTGACGAGGACAAAAAGTGAAACTTCTCTATGCTTTATGCTGTTCACCCTGTTTACTTGGATTAAGCAACAGTGCTTGTCATTTCTGGATTCTTCCTTGACTGGAGGCATGCAAGAAAGTTCTCTTCAGGAATTCAAGTCAGCATGGCCTCACTTACTGATGTATAAGTTCTATCAGGAGAGACTTGTTATGAGCGAAAAGAATATTTATTTACATGTGAAGATAAGTGTGGGAAATGGGAAATGCGATTAGACCTCGTTGTGATGTCATATATTTAAAGAGGATGGTGAATAAGGATGGGCGATGCAGCGTTAAAATAATTTCATGATATTTTAGGGTAATTTTGCACTAACAATATTCATGACAATATTCAATATTATTATTATTATTATTACGATATGACAAGTTAGTAAAAAAAGAAAAAAAATTATATATATTTTTGTTCTCACCTGCTGCCCGCCCACATGTAGTTCATATTTACCTGTGCCTGTGCCCATGAATTTATATGCACACAGACATATTTTTACACAGCTTTTTGAGGGTTACCTGTGGGTACATGAACTGGTACAGGGCCGGTTCAGGGGCAGCCTCTTGCATTGTATCTTGATGCAGAAGGTTTCGGTGGTAGGAAAGGGTCAACAGTTAGGCAACGATACTACTTGCTTGTGGTTGGGAAAAGATTGAAATGTTGCTAGAAAAACACCAAGAGGCATGAACGCAGGGTAACATTAGGGGCTGACCGTTAAGGCAAGGTTAAAACAACAAAACTACTTAATTATGGTAAGGAGAAAGATCACAGATGTTTCTACAAAGCACTTAGCTTTGAGTGGCACAAACACAGCTGGAAAGGCGTAGAGGGGTCGCTAAAAAACAGGCGGCTTTGAGTGGCACAAACGTGGCAGTAAGAAGTGATTTGCGGGTGGGTTTAGGCAACAAAACTACCCAGTTAACGGTTAGGAACTGCAGATGTTTGGGATTGCAGATTACAGATGATAGCAGATGTTGTTAAAAAGCACACAGCTCTGAGTGGCACAAACGTGGCGGTATGAAGCGTTTGGGGTTAAGTTTAGACAAGACCCAGCTTTTTGGTCATATAACCCTCACCTTGCAGGTATCGCTCCCTTTGTGAGTATCCTGCTCTACACCTGCCACCCTACAGGTGGCTGGATAAACAGTTGAACAATCAGAGCTATAAATGCGAAAAATCATTTTCCTTTAGTAGCTCACAACTTTGCTACAGACACAATGCAACAAAAAAAATGGCCACTAAAAGGCGATAGGGAGGATGAAATGGACGCAGCTGTTTCAACAGACGTAACAACTCCTGAATCGTCACATTGCTGTTGCTCCTTCCACCGACCTCAGCCGTGATGAGCCAACAGGGCGACACCGCACCAGCTGGCCTGAAGCCTCCTCATTTGTCAGCCAGTGAGCAGGTCTCCACTCAAAGCCTTTTGTCTGCGGGGGATCTGCACAATGTCACTGCCAACTGTCACATCTCAGCCTCAAACTGTCTCTGTGTCACAGCCACACCATTTGTAATGTAGTAAATGAGAAATGCTTCCTTCTGCCTGATAATTAAACATCTCCTCATAAAAGCAAACTGAACCAGAAAAGGATTTTTTTTTTGAGTGTGTTTGTTTGGATGGAATATACTGAGTCAATATTTAGACATGAGATGGTTTCTGCAAACAATCAGGCTGAAATGCAGGAGAGGTTAATGGGATTTGAAACTGTTGCAAATGCTCAACTTTGCTCAGCGCCCGGAGGAGTGATTTTAATTTGGTGTGGAGACATGATTCACTCAGGAAGCAATATTCTTTCTATAACAAATGTGTTTCCATCCGCAGGGTTCATCTTTGCAGCATATAACCTCTGCCTGAGCAGAGTTCATACGCATACACATGCCAAGATGCACCACGTGGCTGTGCATAGACTGTTTGTACTTGTTTTAGTGGAAATTCATGTGTTTGGGAAGAGCTGAGCAAATGACTGGATAAATGAGATTTGGATTATATTGTATGTTCTGATGTGGCTTTGCTATGTTAAACAAGCTTTTCCGATTACTGTAATTGTCCTTTCTCTGAGTCCCAAACCCTTGATGGTCCGTCAAGCTGTCAGAGTAAGCATGGAGCCCACACTGTAACTAACTGCACTCCCCGAAGAAATGTTATCATATTTTTCTGAAAAATTGAAACAGTGCTTCCAGAGCACACTGCGATAACACAGCTGGTTGAATATGAGCAAAGTTTCCCTGCTTCCCTTCACTGGCTCCTGTACAGCAGGGTAGGTCTTTGTTTCACTGTTATAATCATTACAAAGCAAAAGCAGCATGTGTATACATTCAGTAGGCTATATCTTCAGTA
>JAPZEB010049107.1:0-10881 GCA_029783705.1 Chaetodon striatus
CCCACAGCTCCATTCACCCCCAGAGACGCTGAGCGTCCGGGGGCGGGACAAAATCGTGGCATTTATCCAATGACCGTTGAGTTTCGAGGCAATGAAAAAAACTGTTCCCTGCAGCCCCATTGAAGTGCATGGACGCTCAGCTTCTACAGGCAAATGCATTGAGCGGCGCTATTAGAGAAGTAATCAACATCAAGTCAGTCGATTTGTGATAAGAAGTTGAACTCGTCTTCCAGATGAACGTGTTCTCACGCATTTGTAGTCAATGAAATGTTAACACAACCGTACATATTTGATCATTCAATTTTTTGACATTTTAGGGGAAGCTGAGCTTCCCTTGCAGTCTTAGAGAAATCTCCACTGGTTTTTACATCCGGTTGTGTGTAGGATGATGCATCTCCACTTCCTCCCATTCTACAAATATGAAGCCAAAATATCCCGGATGCAGTTGCTGCCAACTTGTGCTGCTGATGTCATTTGGAGCCAGAGTCTTCACGGTAGCATTTTCCGCAGTATCGAGTTCTTGCACATACACACATCCAACTAAGAAGCGACCAGTGCCATTAATTACAAGCAAACTGATTGGCACACATTGCTGTAAATCTAGACATTAGGTCCCTTTTCAATGCATCAGATAACTCATCATAACTTTAATAATTGATTTAAACCAAACTTATCAGAAAAAGTAGCATTTGAACATATAGTAGTGTGAAGGAGTCATTTAAATTTAGCCAATGTCCCATACGCCCCCTCCATTATGACCTTTACTATAGCCAGCCACCAGGGACGATCGAGATGTTTTGGTTTTACTTTTGGGGAGCTGTCATGTTGCCTATCTTTATGATATTGCATACTGCAAAGTCATCAGATAAAGTTAGCATAAATGCAGATGCATGACAACAGGTTTTGTATACAGAGACACTATAATGTTCAGCAGGCATTTACAGAGGATGTTTTCTTTAAAATCCCTGTTCTCAGGTGATAAAACTAAGGATGCATGGTATTATCAGCACATCACTAGTATTGGATGATATTGACTTTAACATGAATTATCGGAGTTGGCTAACATGCTGACAATATTGGCACGCCATTGGTATTGGCCAATATCGCCTTTAAAATGAACAATGAGAATTGGCCAACATGCTTTTTCTTATTTTACATACATCAAAAAGTATTGTATTTCATGTCTGGTGGGCCATCATGATAAGAGAATGCATGCATAATATGATGTTAATTTTACTACAGAAGAGTCTTGATAGCTGAAATTGCACAATGGATATATTGATATCGGTATTGGTTATTGGCCAAATGAGTATCGGCATATCGGATATCGGCAAAAATGAGAGAACGTTGACTCAGTGTGAGCGGACGGCCAAAATGAAAAGATGTCTTTTCAAATGTAGCTGGCTTAGTGTAAGTGTCTCTAAAGCACTGGGCTCAGGCACTGCAAAATACAGGAATTATGGGTTCAACCTGACATTTGGCAGCACTGTCAGTGTTACTGTGTCTTCAATCAAAAGCCACCTGTGCTTTAATTGTTGGAAAAGGGTCCTTTATCGTTTAATGGGGCAATTATTTGGTCATTGCTCACATCTAAAACAAACTTAATTGGTATTTCAATGATGAAAAAAATGAGCTCATGAAAGGTTAACTTTTTAGAAATGGTTCTTATATTATCATGTTTGCTTCTAACAAGTGATGATCTTATAGAATTGACTTGTAAATAGACAATTTAAAAAGTATTTACTGGGCTTGGACAGACAAGTGAACAGATCTACCATCATGCTGTAAAGCCCCCCCAACAAAAAACAGGATTCCTATTCACTGTCTGTAAAACATAAGCTGCTTGATCAGCAGGAATCTTTTCCAAAGACCTGATTAAGCAAAAGGAAGGAAACTCCAAGACCTTTGTTCAATTATTTATGGACTTACCTTCCATTTCTTACAGACAACTTGAAGAATAATGAAAATAATTTGATCCCTGGACAGGTACAGGTGTCTGCTAACAATATATCAAGTTTTCACCAAAGTGTGAAAGGCATAATTTTGTAAAATGCACAAAGAGTACAGGAGTACTTTTTCCCCAAATTCTGCCTCCCCAGGACAGTTTTTAGGATTGGCTGGGGCACCTTGTTCTGGGTTATCATTAGTGTTATTATTATTGTTATTGTTATTAATATTATTGATGATAATAATAATAATAATAACAATTGAAAAAGGCATACTCTAGAAAAAGGTAAGAACAATTGAATCAGGATGATGTTAATTGTATATACAACTTATGTCATTGATTGTTAATGGACCAAAAATAAAAATATAAATTTTGTCTTTAACATACAGTTTTTGCCATCTATTATGAAAATTAAATGATGAAGATCATGGATAGGAAAATTCAATGCACATGTTTGGCAAGGTCACTTTACCCACTACATTGCATTGTAAAATTCAAAGGTGTACATAATACGTTTTGTGCAGTGAACCAACCTGTGCAACCACCTGCCAGGGGGTGGCAGTGTCCTCGCTGGGCTGGATGCCAAAGTTCCACCTCCTCTGCAGGATGTAGACCACAGGCTCGGCTGAGATGTTGAAGCGGGAGGACCAATGCACCTCCAGCTGACCAGATGGGAGTTCTTTGAAGCCCAGCTCCTTCCTTGGCTTCAGAGGAGCACCTGGGAAACAAACAGTATCCTGTTACCAAGCCCTGAAACACACACCCACCAAAATACATACTTTTTCATGGTGATCTGATGCTGCTTGGAAATCATTTACCCTCTACAGACCACAAAGAATGATTATTGGAAAACATTTCAATGTATTGTATATGATTGTGGTCAGTAGGTGAAAAGATGCACAGAAAGCGAGATGTATTTGATGTTTTATAAAAGGTCTTTATCAGCCTGGCGAGTCAGTAGACTGATATATTTGTCAAACTCTTGTGATCAGAGTTATCCCTCTTCCCTTCTACTGTAATTTTCAGCACATATTGGCTGTGTCCTAGCACAGAGGACATCAAGCTGCGTCCCCCAGGACTGTGGGGATTTACAGCTCTACTCAATGCCACAATGTGAGAAGGCAAAATAAGTTTCCCCACTCTATGTGTGTTACCATCACTGGGGCCTGAACACACTGCTGTAAGCTCACAGGATCTGTTTTTCCTCTGCAATCTTCCATCCTTGAACTTACAATGGAGGTCTAAGTGGGGCAGGTTACACCTAACTCTCCAAACACTGTTTGTTAGCAAGACATTTTCTGCCTGGAATTACCTCATTTATGTATCTGAGTACAGGCCCAAGGGAGGCGGGGATGACCTCTTTTTTTTAGGTTGACAGGACCTTTATGACAGTTTAAGTATGTCACAGTAAGTCATGCTTGTTAGGTTCAAATTGTAATCACCCCGTTTATTATCATGCCACAAAAAGAACTGCATTTTAAGGGGCTAAGGGCGCTAAAAAATAATGAAACTATAGTTTCTGATGCACCCAAGTGTTTCAGCACCAGAGAAAATTTGGATATTTCATGGGTTTCATGCTGAGGTGTGAAAAAAATGGCTTAGTAGCATCCCCTAGAAAAGTTCACAGAGGCAGCCACTGGGTTACATTTCACTTATCCATTTATCCATCCATCCATTTTTAACCACCTATGCAGAGCTCGGTCGCTGGGGTAGCAGGCTGAGCAAAGTATTCCAGACGCCCCCATCCCCAGCAACACTTTCTCGCTACTCCTGGGGGATCCTGAGGCATTTCCAGGCCAGACGAGATATATAATCCCTTCAGTGTGTTCTGGGTCTACCCCGGGGCCTTCCACCAGTTGGACGTTCCTCGTACACCTCTAACAGAAGGCACCCGGGAGGCATCCTGATCAGATGCCCGAACCATCTCAACTAGCTCTTTTTCGACGTGTGCCAAAATAGGGAGGCACATGTAACATCCCAAGCCTTAAAAAAAAGTCTCTTAGAGCCAAACCCAAAGCCTAACAGAAAATCAGCCTTTTACTTTTCATTTTGAAGGAATTTTTTTCCATTTCCAGGCACTGGACTTTAACAAACTCCTCCTAGAGATTTTGTTGTGTTGACTTAGAATAGTGGCAATACAGTCTAAAGATCTTAATGACCTTTCGTTGAAGAGTGTAGCCATGGCAAGGCTTAAATTTCCCATGTACTGCCACAAAACACAAGCAGTTTGTATAGTCAGAGTGCCACCCACTAAAAACAGGAAATGAATAATATTTTTTAAACTTTGATGCAGTGCCTCTGGCAAGATGAGCAAAACCACCTTGTAATATGACTTCATTGTCCAATCTGCCCCACATTTCACAAGAGTCCAGACCTGAAGATGTCTACATGTCTGAGAGTCACAGCACCACAACAGGAAGTCAGCCTTATGTGGATAGTGGATACAGGAAGTGGTGCGCAATTTGCAATAGGTGATTTCCAGCACCACAGACTCCACAGAAGAAATAATATCTAAGTTGCATGTACAGTCAGTACGTTTACATGACATTAGAGAAAATACATTTATGTGTTAGTCCAACTAAAACCAGACTTTGACAAAACATGTAAACATGTTAGTCCAACTCAAATCGTACTAAATCAAATTTCTCAAAGTCGGACTAACACACCCAGATAATGTGATTGGGAGTTGAATTACTCCTGCAGGAGAGACCTGTGTGTAACGTCTTTTGCTCTAATGAACTACAAGGCTGTAAACTTATCCACCATGGTACCAGTTTGCTGCTAGCTAATCGTAGCTAACTTGTCTGTCAGTTGTTTGTTCTGTGATGTAATAGGTCAACCAGAAAATGGTCCAACACTACCCATCATAGTGGAGTCGGACATACTTTCGTCAATAAATCGACTGCCCTCCCGTGCTTTTATACTGTGACAAGGACAGTGTAATTAAATGGCCTTGTGGAGTTAAAACTGTAGCTCCACTCGACTGTGCATGTAAATGTTTTGAATGTCTACATTTCTACAGAAATGCACTGCTGCAACAACCTGCATCCTGCCAACACCCCTGACTTGCAAGAAGGTGCAAGGGTCTATGATAATCAATGTTCTGTTTTTTGCTAAACACCAATGAGTGAGGCTGTTACTCACAGATTCCAAGTTTAACAGTGAAATGGTCCCAAAACAAAGCAGCTGTCCTCAGGATCAATACAAATATTTACAGCATAAGCCTTAATCTGTTCATGGAGATATATCAATTCCCTTCACTTTCTCCACCGGATGGATGAGGGCTGATATTTTGCATATGGATTTTTCTTATTTTGATTGGACTTCAAAGTAATACATGAGTCTATTCAGATATGAAGGAGATGAGCAGATTTGTGGATTTTAGATCTGCTGTGTAAATTAGTCTTCATTAGTTGTTTGCACCAATATAACTGGTATGCCAGGATCTGCTGCAAACATACATCTGTTTGTTCATTCTACCATTTACAGCATATCTGGGTCACTATATATTAAAAATTAGGGTGTTGTATTATTTTTAGTTTGTAATTTTTTGGAACTTAATGAGAATGGCCATTTCTCTCTCTTCCTCTCTCAGGGTCCTCAGCCTCTCTCCCTGGGTTCATTTTATTCACCTTCTATGGATTATGAATTCAGCTTCTCTTCCATGATGCTTCTGGCTACAAATGCACATCTTCCTCGTCCAAGAGCTGAGTCCAAAAAATAGAAATCTACTTTCTTATTGAAAAAGTGCAACACATTAAAGTATTTTATTTTCAACACAAACCCTGATCTTATCCAAATTTTAACAAATAAGACTTAGTTCCTTATCTTACCCAAACCGTATCCATAGTGGCAGCAGAGGAAAGAATATTCAGATCCTTTACTGAAATAAAAGTACTGACTTTTAACTATATTAACTTTTTACTCACTGAATGACATGCTGAAGAAATATGTTGTTACACAAAATCTAATGCTCTCCTTACCATTGTACAGGTCTTTGGGAGACTGACAGGTGTGACCACAACCGTTGGAGCAGCATTTCTTCTGAGCAGGACATTCTCGGTCATGATCACAACTCTCCACGCAGGCTGCTGCAAAGCCGCTGGCTTTCTCTGGAGGTGGACAGCTGCCCTGTTTCACCGCCAGGACTGACTGAAGGAACTCGCAGCTGGTCACACATTCCCAGTGCTTCTTAGGAAATACCCGCTGAATGAGTTAGAGGAAGAGTAGTTAGCATCATACAACTTTTTTTTGTGCTTAGTTGTTGGGCCTGTAACTGTCTAAACATACATGTGCACTATTGTTTTCTCTCAGGGATTTCACTATTATATATTCATCAAATTAATTCTTACACATTTTTACCATAACTAAGGCTTTCTTATCATGATTACTGCATACAAAAGACCAATGTGGTGTGCATTATGCAAACACAAGGCTATCGCTGTTTGTTAAGATGCCTATAGTTGATTAGAATATAATATTCCCTAAAGAAATATCACAGAGATGTAATTAACAAACAGTGTAAGGATTTTGTATTTAAATCTAATAATGACACAATGACAGTCTGGGATAGGTCAAAATCATCACTTAGTTATCAAGATCAGAAAACAACAATTCTGATGGGTTGAATATCTAAAAAGTTCTAGTTAAATATGGCATCATTGTAGGTTTTTAAGCAAGAATAATACAAAATCTCCACATTATTGCATGAGTACATACAAACGTGAAAATATTTTATCTCTTGAGACCCTGTGTCTTCTTGTAAGGACATTATATTTTGGGTTTCCTGCACATTATACTATATTTTGCTTAAAATAGACCTATTGTCATCATACATGGACACGTTTGTGCCATCTTGTGGTAGCTAAAGCAAAATACACTAACCCATGAAAAAACAAGATGGCAGCCTTCTCTGCCAGGTCAGTCTACACCTGATCCCAACACAAAAGTGGTAAATCTGATCAAGTTTTATGGTTGAAAGTTCTTTAGTAGTAGTTTGTAGTTTGCTATGGCATACAAATTTGACTAATCTTAAGAGTCTCAAAACAAACAAATCACAAGGTTTTTAGATATGTTGCATTATTTGCAGTTTTGCTTTTGCTCAGCTATGCTTTAGACTTGAACAGTGACCCCTAACAAAGGTTGTCTTGCTTTTGCAAAGTGTTCAGGCATTGAAAGAAACAGTTTTATACTTTATTACACACTTGTGGTTATTGAAAATGAACCTATCATCCTCATATGAGGACAGCATTTTTTTCCAAAACTACTTACTATTTGAAGAATTTGCTTTGATTTTTTTTCTATTTATCAAGTCCAACTAGTCCCAGATTAACTAGTAGAAATTAAAAATGAATACCAAAGAAAAGCTCAGGTCTCGGGAGCTTAAGTGAAATGATATTTTACAATATCGCCGCCTTAGAATGTAAAGGTTTTATGTGCAGTCTGGGCAGTTTTCAAATATTGTGCTTTTCATTCCAAATAGCATAAATGACACAAACCATTTTGTTTTCTAAATAAAAGTCCAAAAATGCATACAACTTAAAAAAAAAAAAAACACCTTACACTGTGTCAATAAGTCATCACAGAGTAACAATATATCTATAACTAGTGATGGCCTCATGAAGCCTCATGAAGCATTTTCTTTACTTTCTGAGCCCACTAGATGGCGCTTTTTGTTGAACAGGAAGCTTAAAAGCACACCGAATTGCTATTATTTGAGCCGCTCTCTTTAAACCAAGAGCGCCATCTAGTGGGCTCAGAAATAAAGAAAGTCACTATCACTATCTATAACTCAATTATGACAAAAATGTCACAGAGAACCTTATAATACTAAGGTGACGATATTGAGTGAAACTTTCTTCCCCAATCTATTTCTCGCCTGATTGCAATTCATTTTTCAGACTATTGTCTTTGCTAAAACTCTTGTCACTTTCACTCCTGGTCCAAAAATCGGAACTTTTAACAGTACGTAAATGAGAGTGTGATTGTTGATGCAGGGTGTCCCACAAAAACCACTCTGATATTATTATTAATACTGAGGTGTTTGCATTGGACCTCCATCTCCTGCAGGCTTCTGATTCAGATGTACTTTGTGAAAATAAGTTCATGTTAAACAGATTTTCTGGATTCATATCAACAGATCCACATAATGATGCAAGGCTGTTTTTTAGACCATAATACTCCCACTCCCAGCGCACAGAAAGCATACAGGGCTGCTATACCTCACACATCTCTCTGCAATTGCTTTTCCTCTTCATCTCCCAGGAGTCTTTGCAGGGCTCCAGGCACTGTGGATGTGAAAGCAATGGGAGTGAGCAATGATACAAATTATAGTCACGTATGAATAGGGAGATTTTGAGGTGAATCTGTCTCTATAGATTAATTAAAGGGTAAAATGTTTTACTGGCAGACAGCTTCTCTTAGCACAGAATGCTGAAGTGAGTCAGCGAGAGATCATTTCACCCAGTAAAAGAGCTCTATTACAGGTAACAATAACTCCCCTGGCATGCTAATATGAATCACCTAATGTGTGAGTTTTATTATTAAAGCCAGTAGTCCTGCCCAGAATGGTCTCACTCATCGTGCTGTAAAATGAGAAGTTTGCTTTTGTAAAATAACCTTTAGTGCATCACCTTGTGACTCGGCCATCTGGCCTAATTGGTTTTAGGGTATACCGTAGACTGTAAATTAACGTATTGCATGTAGCCACCCTGACGTCATCCCACTGGTTTATGGACTCATATTTTGAAACCTCAAGTCTGGCATTTTTGTAGTTGCCATCTTAGATTTTTGAAGCCAAAAGTGACCATAAGTTGTTTTTTTTAATCTTCGCCTGAATATTTTCTTAAGAACACATGCTGCAGATGACTAAAACTGGGACTTAATAGCTGGAATACACAATGGGGTCATGTTATGAAGCCTCACATAGTCCAAATTAAAAGTAGATAATGATATCACATAAAATAAACATTTAAGATTCTGTTTTGTGCTTTAAAAAACAAGGGTAAAACAATTAACTCAATATGTGAATATGAGTAAAAAACAAATCAACACAGACAATAATGTCTATTTAGGAGCTTACTGTATGTAAAAGACTAAAACTGTTTTCCCCTTAAGACAACAAATGAACCGTTTGTGTATAATATGTACATTTATAACAGTCTTTTATGCCTCCATCTGCTGCTGGGCCATCATGATAAGAGTATACCTGTATAATATGATGTTAATTCCACTACAGGAGACACCTGATGATCACTAAAATTAGGTGGGGATAACATGGATATATTGAAATTGGTTATCGGCCAAATAAGTTGTCATAAATCAGATATTAGCAAAAAATCCAATGTCATGCATCCCTACTATGGAGATCTTGATTCCAGAATTAAAACTCAACCCACCTGAGAAATGTTTGTCTATCTGCCATGAAACTCTAGAGAATTGAGAATTGGTGTGCGATCATAGAATGCAAACTTCTCCTTAAGTCATTAAATCCTCAAAATTCTTAGAAGTATTGCATGGAACATGCATTGGTGTTTGAGTGTTTTCAATGGTAGCTTTTTATTGTGTATCCATCTAGTCTGTGTGAGTTCTGTCTCAGAATGTAACACTTATTAAACTGGAAAAACATTAACGTTAAAGGGAAACGCTGCAGGACAACAACAAAAATGAAGGCAGCTGAAGTCTGAGTGGGGCAGGTAGGAGGTGTGGAGGATGGGGACCAACAACCACCGACTTTCACCCAGGAGGTGAGGTGTTCATTTCACGTAAAACTGTAAAGCCCAACCCTGTTCTTTTTTCTTAACCCAACCACTTGCTTTTGTTGCCTTATTGCAACCATATGCATGTGTAGGCAAAGCGTAACCACGTGCGTTCATTGTTGATGGAAAAAAAAAACATCCATTTGCGGGGTTGTACCGACGTAGTGAATTTAATTTCAGAGACTCAATGCAAACTGTACATTTGCTGTGAAAACAGAAGTGTATTTTGAAAATAGACAATGCATGTAACAGGCTGAAGTTGATGCGCCATCCCAAAACATCAATATCCAATGCACCCAGGGTACCTTGCATGTCATATCTCGAATTGGAAGGTCCATGACCAAATGTCAATATGTGACAAGGTCACAGTGAGAATGAGTTGGAGATAGGATTTAATGTAGTTGTTTAACAAACATTCTGATATTTTGCTGCCTTGTGTTGTTTGCTATATTATCTTGTGTAAGTAATAGCGGTGTAATGTAATCTAAGATGGCTGTTGCTACATCGTAAGTAAGCACTCACTAAAAGGTGAGGGAAAGCTAATGACTGTTGTCCTGCATTCTCAGGCTGTTTCTGGAGCATGTCACCAATTAACAGCATCGCCCTTTACAGCTACCATAAAGCTGAATCCTGCACCAGTAAGCAGAGGCATCCCAGGGGAGGGAGTGTACACTGATTGTAATTTCATGCTGCACTGAGAAACAGTGGGGAGGAGAGCAATGTACAGCAGCATCACAAGGACGCGGCAAGTTGTCAGAAAGTTAGAGGAGTATGTCAGCTCTAAACAAACTTGTGTTTATTGAGGTCTGAAGAGAATATGTCTCAGGAGTTTGGATACTCATATTTGTTGTCTTACAGAGAAAAAGGAGGCACTACGCTGCCATGGTACCATCTCAGGGGATGAAAAGTTATTTTTGCCATCAGTTTTTCTTGTTAACAGGGGGGCAACTATAATCTTTTCTTAAGTACAGCATGACACACTATACACTGATTATGGTAAACCCTTTTAATATGTAATGTGCAGTTGCATTTACCCACTGTAGATGTTTAAGTTTGTGCTTATTCGAACTCCTTTTTATACTTGTCTAGACTCATATGTAGCCATGACAGTTGACAGTGCTTCAAATATGGATGTTGCTGCAAAGAAGCTACAAATTCCAAAATGTAAATGCTTTA
>JAPZEB010049192.1:0-10879 GCA_029783705.1 Chaetodon striatus
GTCCAGACAACTCATACGCCCTCAATTTTGCATAGAGCCCCTTTAACTTAGTGGTTCCCAACTGGTAGGTCATGGTCCACATGTGAGTCGCGGATCCATTCTGAATGGACCGCAAGTGACTTTCGAACTTGTCAAGTTTGTAAAGAACACACTTTGCTTTTGAAGTACTGTGAATGTCCAGCACAAACTTTTATTTTGAAGTGCTGCTTCCCGTTGTAGAGTGAGTGAATAACAGACAGCTACTTAACAGAGACAGCAAACTAGCTTGACGATGTGGCCAAACGCAGTTATGACGCAAAATGTATTAAACTTTGTGACCTTGAATTAATGGCAAAGGAGAAATCTGGACCCTGTGAGTGGACCGGTTAGGAGCCACTGATTTAACTAATGACTACAGTGAAATCCTTCTTCATACCCATGTAGATGTTTGCTTTGTGTAATTCACACAGCCAAACAGTTAAGGTCAATGTAGGAGTCTTTGAGACAAAGGGGCACAAGAGTTGAGTGCCACTTCGACACCTAAGAATTGATTGTTTAATCCTAAACCTCCCTCTCAACTCTCACTCTGACTTCAGAGAGGATTACTGTGGAATCACCCCTGAAACTTTCTCTAAAGAAAATATCAATAACTCTTTCAAAGCACTGTAAGCCTGAACTACTCTTGCATTGCAGTGCATTAAAATTCCCCACAGTGCTTGGATTTAGATTAAAACAAACAATTCTAGTCTTAAAACTCTTGATTAAGAGTTCGATAAGAGGAGGTTGCATTGTAAACCTGAATGAACTTTTCAGTAAGCCTGGTGTGTTTGGTCTGTTTATAGCAGCGTCCAAATTTGTCAAAGGAGAGAAGTAGTTACAGCGATCACAATAACATTATATGTATTTTTTTAGATCGTAGCAGCCCTTCAGCAGTGTATCCATTACAGTGAATCCTGTGAACGTTTAACAAATGAGACGACTGATCCCCAGTCAGCCGAGCAGCAGAACACTGGTAAGTAAAACAGTCCATAAACTCATGGTTTCTTCAACAGGTTTATATACTCTTGCAGGCATATCTGAATAACAATCTCTTCTCTCACTCTGTGTGGTAAACATCAGCACATTTGCCGTAATGCTGATTTAATGTGTCCTGTGAAACAAAGCAAAAAATAATACACTGAACTACTGTGAAAACCTAATGAGAAAGTAATGCTTCATTTGAAGCCTGTGGGTGTTAAATGTATTTGTA
This sequence comes from Chaetodon striatus, assembly GCA_029783705.1. Classification (NCBI taxonomy): domain Eukaryota; kingdom Metazoa; phylum Chordata; class Actinopteri; order Chaetodontiformes; family Chaetodontidae; genus Chaetodon; species Chaetodon striatus. Next base: position 1,229 of record JAPZEB010049192.1, read on the forward strand.
CCTAGACTTTACATTCATCATTTATTCAGTTTCCTTAATGCACACATGCTGCTCTAGATGTCATTAAAACAGAGGAATTCAGAGAAAAACAGTTGAAGGAAGAAATGAGAATGGAGGAAAAAAAATAAATCAGACATAAAAACCATTGAGGGTAATGGAGAGAAAGAAATGAAAAATGAACACTCACTGAGAGACGTGACTAAATAAATGATTTAGTTAAAGCAGACAAGACAGAGACGTGTAAAAGTAGGATAAAAACATACATCTGAAAGCCACTATTCCAAAAAATGAGAGTAATATAATTTAGGGTACCATTTGGCACAGCATGCGTAGAACAAAACGTTTAATGTTGGGTTCTATTAGCTGGTTGTATTTTGGACTATTTTCCAGTTAGCAAAATTCCCAGATTACTAAAATGTGAAGCTAACAAAGTCTTTCATTGAACCTTTAATTGTGTCTCTCCTTTCTCTTGCTGTTTATTTTTCAGCAGACCTATGTACACAGCATTTGGATAGCAGGCCTCTCAGTTTTCATCTCAGTAGTCTAGACTGTCTGTCCTTCATTTCCTCAAGTATCTGGAGCAAGTAGCTTGTGAAAAATGAGGTGTAAAACAGTTGGCTGCACTTGTTTTTCACTATGTCAGATACATCTCATATTTTCTGCTGCTGTTCTCATCTTCAGGTCGTAGCTACAGTTGTGGACATTGATTAGACTGTCACTAAAAACTTTTTCTGCCTTTTCAGCAACCAAAGGTGTGTACAAGTCTGTGATATTCTGAGTCTTATTTGAGTTTTAGTTATTAATAATTTAACTGACTTGCAGTTGTTTAAAGTTAAAGGTACCCCATGGAGTTAATGGTGTATGTGCACACATAGGCTGTACTATAAGCCATTCCTATAGACTGTATGAAATAATGGATGTAGCCGCTGTGACGTCACCCACTGTTTGTGTACTATTTTGAAGCCTCGAGTTCGTAATTTTGGCAGTTGCCATCTTGGATTTTTGGAGCCCAAAGTGACCATTATTAGACGAAAGGGTGGAGCTGTCATGGAGCGAGGGGTGGATCTGACTCATAGACTGTGGTGACGCCTAACAGACAGCCTGTCACTCAAAAAGGCCACACCCTCAAATATACACACCTTTAAGTCTTAACAAAATGTAAATGGGTAAGTTATATAAAAATTCAACCTCTATACAGTTGTCATTAACAGAGAAATTAATCGTAGGCTATAAACGTGTTTATTTCTGCTGGAAAGTTGGGCATATAACATGGGGTCTATGGGGACTGACTCACTTCTGGAGCCAGCGTCAGTTGTTCATTCTAGAAACAGTTTTTGGCACCTTGTGTTGGCAGCAGGTTGCTGCTCGGCGATTTTGCTGCCTGTTTCGAGCTATTCCACCGATCAACAGTTGGTGGCAGTAACTCACAAAGAAGCGTAGCAATATACCCAAAAAGACAAGGGAGAAGGAGAACGCAGGCTAGCAAATGTAGATGTAAAATATTACAGACTTGAAATACTAAAAAAAAAAACAGTTTTGTAGACATTTTATGAGTAAGGAAATTAATTAAACATATTTATTATATTTCAAAGATACACAATATGTTTTGGCTAGTAATGAACAGAAACATAACTGTAAACACTGTAAAACTCCACCGGGCACATTTTGGACCTAATTAGGATTTCAAAGACTTTGGATTTGATAAGATGCTCTTGAAGTCTTACACGAAGAAAAGTACATCTTGTGTAGAGCAGCATGAGATGGAAAATGCCAGAAAGTGGACCTTTGAGTTGAGATTATTTTTTTTATCCTACTGTGCCAGAAGTCAAGGAGGATAACTGCCTCACTCCACTCATTTGGGGCATAAGCTAAGATAACCTATGATATGCGCCATAAATTTACTGCAGCTTACTACAGTTTTACAATAATCACTGCAAAAGCGTAACTGACTCTCTGTCATTTTAAAATTTACTTTACTTAACAACAAAAAACAAAAGTGATTGTTTGTTTACAGTATTTATTCTACATCTGCAAAATTAACATAAAGAGTTATATAAATTGGTGATAAAATGCAATAAAAACAGTTGTGAAAATTGAATACTTCAGAGAGAATACAGTGGGAGATGGAGCGTAGGGGAACCTCCGTGTCAGTGTGTTATCTGCTGTAAGCCAGCTGGCTCCTCGAGACTGAACATTTTGACCTTGTCCTGGATGAGTGGAGATAGGCAGACTCCCCGCCACTGATACACTCCTCATAAAAGAAGAGTTTTTTTCTGAGCTGCACTTTTGGATTTTCTGCACCCCAGAGGCACTGCAGACTTTTTTCGTTTGTCAGTTTAATTCTATCACGGAAACTGTAGATATGAAATGTCTTTAAACTGTCTGTCCACTGCAGCATCACAACAAGGGCATTCATCATGGCTTTATGAATAGTAGTTAGTATTTTAGCTTATTGGAAGGTTGATTTTCATATTCAACTTCAACACAAACAATATCTTTACAATCACTAATTAGTCCTTGACCTTTTTTCTTGTGAATGTTTTGTTTGGCCATGCAAGCTGATTCTACTACTTCAGCCCATCTCCTTTTCAACCTATGTTTTGCAGCACTTACAAAATTTTATACACTGAGTTCGCCATTGGATGGGAAAAGACATTTCCTTCACCCTCTTTGCCCTTTCTCAGCTTTGTTCCTTCCAGCATTTTTGATAAATATTTAAAATACTTGGACCTCAGGGAAACTGGAAATGTGACTACAGCCAAAGTCTAGGCTAATTTGAAATGTTTATTTTGTGTTAATATTTCAGGTTCAGTTCAGAGGAGTGTTTACACAGGAAAAGAGCTTGAATATGCCTTCTTCGTCCACTCGCTGTGTGTCCTGGGGAAACTCCTCATCTACACCAATGGCAGAAAGCTGTTTCCCATCAGAGTGAAGAAGGGCAAAGGTACAATGAAAACTACACTATGCTGCAAAGAATTTCAAACATCTGTCAAAAGCATGTGTGGTATTTTGTTTAATTTAGTTTTTTACTGTAATAAAAGGAAGAATTAAAGTTTCTGAGAAATATGCTTAATGGCTTCTCAGACTGATACAACTCAGTCATTTCTTGCTGTAAAATATAGGGACATTCAGCAGAGGGATTACTCGGCATAGCACTGGAAACTGTCCACACAAAAAGATCAGATTAAGGTTCAGTACTCAACATGCTATATCTTGTTTGTCTAATTAAAAAATTGTAACCATGTCAGTTTGTGATTTTATAGTAGGTTATGTGCTGTGCTATTTCTTGGCTGGAAGCAGTAACTTTCTGGAGTCTCAGCTGGTTGCCATGCAACTGGTCTTGGCCAAGACAGAGTCCAGCACATAATGTGAAATTGTTGTTTTTCCACTTTAGTTTTTGTACAGGTAAAATCAACTACATGTAACACACTGCAAAGAGCTCTGTACTGTATAGTGTCCATTGTTAGGAGCTGCAGGACTCAAAGGAATGCACTCATGGTTTTAATAAGTGATGTGGAGTTAAAGGGAAGAATAGATTTTCGTAGTTTATTGCCCTGTGCAGATCAGTATCTGTTACTTTTCCAACAAAATGATCCGTCCAATCTTTACAGCAGATAATCTGATGCTGGAATGTGTTTGATCAGCTTCCTCGTGGCACCACTCCCACCTGTCCTCCTCTGCACCAACTTTGTTCCCTCCACCTATCTTAATCACCAGTAAAGTTATGTAATGGCGTGAATGATACGTAGGCAGACCATTAAAACAGACTCACTGTCTGCTGTCACTGCTCTTAACACTGTTTTATTTAACCATTAATGACTCTTATTCCAAGGTAGTCTAGACCGGAGGCAATCTAATCATTGACGTAGAGTGGTTTATATTGATCATAAGGCCCACTCTCTGGGTGGAGGGCCATTACTCCACACCTTGAAAATGGGCACCTAGAGTAGTTTGTCACCCATACCTATACGTGTCATAATATGTCTTACTTCCTTAACAAGTTTCCACTGCAGTTTTGATTTTTTGATCGAAAAGTTGACTGCATGTTTTAGAACAGTGGTTCTCAACTTTATATGTATCAAGGACCCCTAAATTGATAGACAGTAGTTCAAGGACCCCAATGTAAACCCTATGATGCGGTTAACTGACTAATTGTTTCAGCTGCAATATGGAGTCTGTTATGGTGTATGATATGGTATGTAAAGCTCCTTTAGACATGCTTATGATAAAATGTTATGTACTATAAACGCTGTATATTTGATTTGTTTGAGTCACATCCAGTTGAAATTCAAGCATGTGATTTCATGCGTTTATTTTAATAGCAGGCAGTTTTACAACACACCAGATTCTAACACTCATCTCAGATATAAAATTGGAAGCCAACAGTGCACCAATATGATCCTCATCTTCAAGGCTGCCAAAACCTGACTCAGACCATTTCCTCCCCAGCAGTGCCTACTATTTTTTACTGTTCCTGTCTAGACACTGAGTAACCACGCTGATTTACTTATTTATCATGTCCTGTTTCAGATCCAGTCAGCCTGACAGACCTGGTTGTCATCCTGATTAACATCATGTACCAACACCCCAATCCTCCGCACAGTGACACCTCACTCTCAGGTGAGGCCCCACACACTCATGCACGGATATAAACTACGTCACAGAGTTTCGCCTTCCACCCTGGTTTCTGTGCAGGGTCTGGAATCAGGGATTGAAGGAACACCGTGACCCTCCCTGTGAGGCGTAACAGCATTCCTCAGACCATATCTTTTATCTCCTAACCTTGTACTGAGTCATGCAGCACTGTGGTTGTCTCCTGGAAGACCTTGCTTTATTGCCCCATTTATTCTCATGAATTACACTGCAGCAACTTTCCTGGCAGTAATCAATAGTGTCCCCTACCTTGACTTTGTCAGAGGAGGATCATCTCCTTTGGCTGCTGCAGAGAGTCATGCTTAGCAAGTCATAGATTTATATCAATATTTTACATTCTGCACCAGTCATGAGACTATATTCTGATTAGTATCATGATGTTACAGAATGCAGTGTGTGAGGTAGATATGTGTATGGCTGGAGGATATTTAATTTAAAGCTCCGTTAGGCAATGTTCAAGTAAAAATACATTAATATCACAAAAGGAATGAGACTTTGGAGGACCCAATGTTCCACCACAGCTTTATTATTGTTCCCAAAATGTGACTTAGATTATTATTCTTGATCATTTAAATTTTTGCACAATATCCAGTGATGATGAATGTCCCTAAAATGTTTTATGAGTTCATGACATTATAAGTCCTGTATGAACCTTGAATTTTTTAAACACACTCATGATAGTATTGTAAAAAAAAAAAAAAAAAATGTAGAAAAAGTACCACCACAAAATTTCCACTTTCTCAACAAATAGAGTACAAGCAGGACAATGTGTTGAGCATTAGTTTTAAAGGATATATTTTTTTTAAAGATGTATTGACATGCCTGTAATTTAGTTAAATCTTTGTGTGTTCAGTCTCCATGTCGCCCAGCTGTCTGGCGATGGATGTGCTGTGGATGCTGTGTGAGAGGACTGAGTGTGCTGCAGAGTGTCTCTACCAGACCCCTGTAATAGAGACGCTGCTGGCTCCTGTTATAGCTCTGCTTAATGGACAGCAGGTCAAGCACACACACAAAACACACACACACACACACACACACACACACACACACACACACACACACACTTGTTTTAATACTGCTGTAACCACATATGGGTTTGCAGATACATAGCACAAACACAATTAATAGATTTATCAATACAAATTGACAGTTTAGAAAGTCTTTTTTTTCTGTTAGCCCTTTTTTAAATATGTTGGTTGGTAGCTCTCTGAGGATCTGGTCTATTTCAGGCATTTTTACAGCCTGCTAAGATTAAAATTCTGGGGAAGATGCTGTTACATTTTGTATTAAAATGGTCAGATTTAATAATGTTTGACTGTGACACAAAATAATTGAATATGGCAGCTTCAGTGTTAATAAATACTATGGCCTTTTAACCCTTACCATGCCGTCCATTAACTTAATTTATACCATGGTCTGGATAAATACTCCATTCTAATTTCTTGCAGGCTGTCCATTAAAACCCTATCTAAGACACCTACTAAATAGTTTTGGTGAAACTTTCTGTTCACAGTTCAGAATGAATGCGCTGGCTACATAATAGCATTAGCCTGTATCTAACATGAGTAGCCATAGCAATGGGGACACTGAGTGTGATCCCCAGTACCTCATTGTCTGACCACCACAGGATGGAGACTGTAGCACACAAGCTGCAAGAAAGAGACCGGCCCATTTAACTTACTGATGAAGTAAATGATGATGATGATGATGATGATGATGATGATGATGATGATGATGATGATGATGAAGTACTGAAATATAACATAAGCGCTCATCTCACAACCCATTCGTTATTCAACTCACTACTTCAGATTGTGCCCCACAATAATGTTACACAGGACGTATTGATATGATATCTGCTGTTTGTCAACTGTATGCAATATTATTGACTTTGAATCTTGCTAGCATGACGTTAGCTGTCTGGCTAATAGCTGAGTTGAAGAGTTCTATGAGCTGAGCAGACTAGAAATATATCCTGTTGCCAAGTTGTATCTAAGGTTAGTCCTATTTACCGGAGCCGTGAACAACGTTTTCATTGCATAAGAACCTTATTGTCCCAGGTAAACCAAGTTCCATCTATGCATTTTGTGTAACTATTTACCCTCTGAAGGGTCATGGGAGGGCTGGAGCCAATTCCAGCTGACACTGGTAGAAAGGCAGAGTACACCCTCGACAGGCAGCCAGACTGTCACAGGGCTGACACAGACAGAGAAGGATTTACACTCACATTCACACCCACAGGCAATTTAGAGTCACCAGTTATCCTAGCCTGTTTCTTGGACTGTGGGAGGAAGCTGGAGAACCCAGAGAAAACCCACTCTAATATGGGGAGAACGTGCAAACTCCACACAGAAGGGCTCTAGTTGACAGCAGCTTCCAACCTGAACCCTTGTGCTGTGAGGTGATAGAGCTTCCATTTACATTACAATGATGCCCAGAAACCAAGTAATGGGTTGTGAAAAACTTTGAAGATTTAATTGCAAAATGCATGAAACTGTAAATGAATATTCTTTTTTTTTTTTTCTTTGGCAAGTGACCATGGTAAAAATGGAATAATGCCCTTGGCATTAATGGCCTCCGTTAGGGCAACCTCCAATACACGTCAGTCAGTTCACACCTTCTCGACGGCCAGTAGTTTAAGATAATGGACACCTTATTATTATTCCCTAACCAGAAGCTTTAATTTTACCCCTCAGCATTAAATGCTTAAACTTTACCCTCACCATACTTCTCTAATCTACCGTTTATTCTAATGTCGACTAGCAGGAAACTTATCCTAACCTCAACTCTTACCCCAAACACATCTCTAACCTTGAATCAAACACCAAATCTGAATCCTAATGTGTTTGCTTCTATGTTAGAAATACACAAAGAGTAGCTGTTAACATCTCACAGCAGGACAGTTTTTATGTTCTCTCAGCCTTTTAAAAACTGTTTGAAATAGTGGAAGCATCAATAATGACAATATAATAGCTTTTCTTAGTTCCATACTGCAAAAGTTAATGATATTTCAATTTTCAATATCTGATCATCCCTCCTGGGAATCGACTTGTTTCTAAAGCTGTTGGATAATTTGCCTATTTATTCTCTACGCTTTGCAGGCCAAATTAAAATCTCCTTCAGCAACACTGACTCTCATCGCTGATGTTCTGGCTCGCATCGCAAACACCGACAGAGGATTAGCTCTCTTCTTATACGAGAAGAATCTTGTCGTAACCCACAGTGAGAGGTGAGACGTTGTGATTGAATTATGATTAAACACACAGTGTCATTTTGTATCTTTGAAGGTAATGAATAAATTACATTTTTTTTCTGACTTGGCAAGAAGACTTCAATATAGAGTTAAGTTTGCATAACAAATCCTCCTGGTTCTGCACAAAGAGCAGATTAGACCCGAGGATGTTGCTGGTTTGTCAGTTACTGCAGTTTTATCTTTGATCTACTCAAGTCTCATTATAGCGGAAACTCAGAAAAAGTATGTTTCATCACAGGTACTCAGGGTCACTCAGTGGCCCCAGGTTACTTTTGTATTCCCCTGTAATTGGCTGACCCTGACCAGTCTGTCCAACCTGAAACAACAGTCTGTTACTGTGAATTAGCAATAATACATTCACCAAGGCTGTGTACTGCTGGGTACAGACTGTTTTGACTAACAAGCTGCAGTCTGCCATTGATCCATGTGTGTACCTCCTCTGAGACATATGTTGTAAAAATGAGCCTCTTGTCACTCAAAATTTTTGAGATCTAGTCCAGACAGGGAAAAGCAAAAACAACACAAATGGGTCACTTACAGTTAAAAAGAAACAAACTACAATTTGTTTGATATTCAGTCAACAACATTCGAATATTAAGAGAAGAATTTTACTTTAAGCACCCCACAACTCCCCCGACATTTCTCTAAGCACAACACCTCTTATACACATAAAAATCTGTCTTGTATCTCCTGCCAGCACATTTTTCTTTGTCTGTTTCTCCCTCTCCTCTGCAGAACCTTCCCCGCTCATGTCATTGTACAGTTCACCCTCAGGCTGCTGGATAAGGAGCTGTCATCACTAAGTGAATCCGACGTGTCCCATACATCATGTGGAGCATTCATCTTTGTCTGTAGGCAGATATACAACACCTGTGAGGGTTTGCAGGTGCTCCGACCCTACGGCCTGCACAAGGCTGTGGCTGCTGCATGGAAAAAGGTACCTTGGCGATATGACACTGATCAAACTTTCAGACTCACATACTCACTGACTGAGGTTTGCCCTCAGGTTTTGAGTTGCTAAAATAAAAGCCTGACAAAAGACCTTTGTGGTTTTGGGGGAAAAGTTTCAGATAAAAAAAAGAAAAAAAAAACACTAGTTAATATTTAGGAAGGTGTTGTGTGTGTTTTAAAACACCTGAGAATGTGGTTTGATGTTGTTAAAGAACTTGATGCTACAAAAATTATGGACATATTAAAAAGCAGATTATAAAACACATTAGAAAAACAATTTAGCACTCTAATATTGATGCTGCTGGAATTGGCTATTTATTACAGGCTGATTCTGTCAATGCAAGAAATGAGACCCTTCCTTGGAGAGCGCAGCTTGACAAATCCCTTCCAAAAACCATGAAAAAGATGATAGATAAAGGTTGAATCTGAACATTTTTTTTGTAGAATATCTAATGGAGGGATGTCCATGTCTAATGATGAGTTTCACTGGCTAGAATACTCCTGTCATGTTTCATTTGCTTGATGAATGCCGTGTTCTCTCTTTATTCATTCACTGCAGCAAGAAAAGTGCCACCACAGCTTTCAAATGGAGGGAATTAACTAACCATTGTAATCTGCTCCATTTAATTTTTAAAATACTGCTTTTGTCACAACAATGCATCAAACTCAGAATACCTTTAGTACTATAGCAGTGAAAAACAAAACTGAAAATATCAAACTGAAAACAAAAACAGACACAGCTGAATGTGCAACCAAAACCAAAAATAACTCCCAACAACTTCTGCTTTCCTGAG